>OZ023207.1:69589096-69681596 GCA_963995525.1 Escarpia spicata
ATCGAAAGAAATGGAAAAACCCTTTGATCTTTCGTTGCATTTCCAACGCCAGGACCACACCATAACTACTTTCAACAATAACTTCAGCTAAAAGTACAAGACAACTAATTAAACGGAATTAAACCTAAATCAATTACGGAAAACAATTTTGGCAATGACAGTAATAATAATAATAACAAGGTTCATTTTTCTGTTATGTTCCGTCCCTTCTACTTGTCTTCTGCCGTCTCGATCTCCCTTCACCGCTGTTTACCGTGGCCTTTCGACACCTTTCTCGACACAATCTCTCCATCTTAAGCCAGTTGTCTCTCTCTTACCAACGCATCAAACACTTCATCTTCCATGCTGTACATTTTCTCATCCATTCTCTGCATCAGTATGTGTCTTTTCCATATTAGTCTCATTCAACTACATTCACATTTAGTTATGTCTTAATTCCACCATTTAGCTTCTATCGTCCCCTCCCTCCCTCCCTCCCTCCCTCCCTCCCTCCCTCCCTCCCTCCCTCCCTCCCTCCCTCCCTCCCTCCCTCCCTCCCTCTCTCCTTCCCTCCCTCCCTCCGTCCCTCCCTCCCTCCCTCCATCCCTCCCTCCGCAAATGCGTGCGTGCGTGTGCGCGTATGTGAAATGTTTCAAAACATGTTAATCATGTAATGGAGTGAATTGTACTAAGATACGCGTTTATAGACGGTAGGTACAACACTGTAAACACCTTCAGTTTGTTATTAATATACCGTAGGTATTCCACCAGAAGAGGAATCCGTACACGTGGAGTCGTTTGTCGAATGATTTAATTCCTGGTGTGATTTCCGTCTCATATTATGGGGAAACAACTTCATACGAACAGTTAGGAAAAGTACGATCAAACGTCAGCATAAACTTCCCTGTGCCTCAACAAGGTATACATTACAATGGCGTATTAGACACAATCTCATCTAGAGAGTATACGTGTTTCTGTGCTTTCCTTTCTTCGGAATGTTCTTGAAGGTGTAGAAAGAAAAACAATGGAAAATTGTAAACTAATTAAACAACATTTACAATAAATTATACTACGCACAATACCGTTTTTTTAAAGTGGAATAATGCGTTTATTTGAGAAAGAATTTGTTGATAGAGTTTCGTAATGGTATTTATATTTTCAGATCTATCAAACGGGACAGCAGGTTTAAAACTAGCTTACATCAAAAGACGAACGCAAGTGAGTAAGGACGACCTCGAAGTGTTTGCGTCTCCTGTGGTTTGCAACAAATGGTATCTCATAAACATAACGGCTACGGACAAAATACGACTGGTTGTCGTAGTTAAGGCGCACACGAAGCCCGTGTTGTGGGACTTCTACGGCGGTGAGCGTTTGAGTAGGAACGCAACACTTCTCGTCATAGATTTTGCGGGGACCGGAATGTTGAGGTTGGCACCCAATACTACGGCGTCGGGACTTGAGTATGTTGTGGAGGACGCCAACAGTACCACGGTGAGCCTTGTTGGAATCGTGTATTGCAACGAACCCACAACGGTGTCATACCTAGGAATCATGCCAACCGTGTATGACACAGTACTGTGTGGGCGGTGCATGGACAACTCGAAAGGTCCGTGTGGGTTTTGTTCAGGAAAGGAAGAAGCTGAAGACGACGTCGAGCTCAATGTAAATCTGACGTTCGTCAGATATGTGGTCGACTGTGTGTTTTGGGATGACGAGAAAGATAATTGGAAGAACGATGGTTGTCAAGTAAGTGCGTTACTGTTACATGTGATGCGTCGCATATGTGCGTGTGCACGTGCGTGCGCGTTTTGTGCGTGCACGTGTGTCATTTTGTGTGAGCATGAATGTTCAAACTATTGTTATGCAATTTATATTAATTTAACTTTCAACATTGATACATCGCCAATGACACAAAATGCACGCACGCACGCACGCACGTACGCACTCTACAACACACACACACACACACACACACACACACACACACACACACACACACACACACACACACACACACACACACACACACACACACACACACACACACACACACACACACACACATAGAAATAACGCCGTGTGATGCACTTGCTGTACTCTATTACCATTGAGCGTCTCTCTCCTGTGCTCACAGATATTACCTTACACGTCGTCTTCCTACTTGGCTTGTGGTTGCAACCATCTCACTGATTTCGCTGGCCAATACTTTATTCCACCTCACCAAGTCGACATTGTCAAGTTCGAGTTACTTCTTCGAATCAGGCACAACCCAGTAATTCTGATCGTAATCCTTGTCTCCTGGCTACTGTACCTTCTACTGTTGGCGTGGGCTCATCGTCGAGACAGCAGTGATCACTCGAACGTAGGTGTTTTGCTATTAGTAACACATAACACGGAAACAAAGGTTTGTTTTGGGGCTTATGCATCTAAAAGAGTAAAATCTAAAAAGCATCTATTAGCAACTACAATCAATAATATTATGCCAAGAGTTTATGGGAATAACATTGTTTAAAATACGTCATTTAAATTGTACGGACAGATCACTATGATAAAAAGCATGACGTCACCAATGTCTACTCTTCCCAATTCGCCAGTCGCCAAACAAGGAATATTACTCTAGTTTTCGTAGCCCAATTTGTGTTGGCGCTGTATGTACTAAAATGTTATAACTGTAGGTACAAGTGCAACAACCAACACTGAATGGAAGGGAATGCGAGAAATCAAAATGTCAGCTTTCGTAGTCATGTACATATCGAATAAACAATGGCATTCGATGCGTCACCGCAGTGTCAAGTTCATAGAAGCTCTAGACGTTTATTGGTAAAGCATCGGGAACGAATATATATATATGTATATATATATATATTTACATACATATACATATATAATTATATATACATATATGTGTATGTATGTATATGTATATATCTATATATTACAACAATGGTTAGATTGTATTAACTCTTAGGTGTATTTGCCCATACAATTGACTTTTGTTTCCCTCTAATAGTACTGTTGTTTATCCTATTATTGCATTGATTTAAAAGATTCGACTGAGTTTTCTCTTTTATCTTTAAATCCTCTGAAGGTTATGATTCATTATAACTGTATTCAATTTAACCTTTAGTACGGGAAAGCTTTTCGAATAATGTTTACTTCTTCATGAAAGGAGTACACATTTTTTACGTTTCTTACACTAGATAAACTCGAAAAAACAAACTTATAGTTTTTTGTGCCGGCAAATTCCCTGCAAGACGTTGTATTTAGATGTCTGATTGATGGTCGCAGTCGATAATAGTTAGCGAAATCTAGCAGGTTTTGCCATATGCGCTGGTTGTACCTCAGCACACACTTACACACGATCGCACTTCGAATCCTATAGACTGTAACAAATGTAAAATATTTCACGAATTTAAACATATTTATATGGATTTTCAACTTACACATAAGGGTTTCAACAAACAAATTATAGCTTGTTTGTTTGTCATCGAAATAGGAACTCGTGTTCCCAATATTGTAAGGCAGTGATATACAGGTTTATGCCACGTGACCTCTTCTTACAGCGCAGAGTGACGTTTCTTGCTGACAACGCTGCCACTGCGAACTGTTTCTACATGGTGACGGTTCTCACAGGAATGTTCAACGACTCAAGCACAACGGCAAAAGTATCCCTGCGTATAATGGGCGATAACGGAACAAGTACAAAACACAAGTTGGAAGATAAGAATGTTGAGTTATTTAAATTCGGCGCTGAAGACTGGTTCATCTTGGGCGAAGAAAACGACCTCGGTAGACTAAATGGACTTGTCGTGTGGGTCGACTACTCCGATACTTCCCCCTCTTGGTGAGTGACTCCTAAACTCACATCTCTCCAAAAGTAAGTAACCATTTTATGCAAATGCTGCTCGTCAGCAACGACGCGACATTGATCAAACCAGACTTAACACATCGTAACATCATGCGCTGATATAAAGCGGATAAGATGGAATCAATAGGCTTCACTAATTGCACTAATTCCTTATTGTAGGTTTTTAAACCAGATCACTGTACGTGATATTAATACCGGGAAAATATGGCATTTCTTATGTAACAAGAGGCTAACACCAAACCAGGGCGTTGACATCGTCACGTACAATCTAGAGCTGATGAAAGAACACCCATACGGATATACGTTACGCGTGAAAGCGTTGCAGAACCTGCGTGACCAGCATCTCTGGTTGAGCATCTTCGTGTGCCCTCGACACAGCACTTTCACACGCGTACAGCGCCTGTCCTGTGGTTTTGCTTTCATCATGTTTTCGATGCTTGTCAACATAATGTTCTACGATATTCACATGAGCCCCGTGCACGAAGATTTATTGTATAATGCCATCCGATTAGATCTCAGTGATTTCATCATTGGCATACAGAGTGCTACCATCACTGTGCCAATCAGTATGTTGATAGTGTTAATATTTCGCTTCGCAAGACCACGTAACACGTTATACGTTCGTTTTGGCAACAATGAAGACTGCAATTCACATCCGTTGGAAAAACGCAGCAGCCTTGAAAAAGTACCGAATATATACAACGACGACGATGACACACAAGACGACGACGACGACGACGATAACATATATAACGACGACAATGACAGTGATAGCGTTTGGTCGTCCGATTCGCACGACTCTGATAACGACAGCGACAGTGAATCAAGCTACTCAGATGAAATTACGTCAGACGACCGTGGATGTGTGAGCAGGGTGAAGTCGTTTAGATTACCGTCGTGGTGTATCTACATCGGTTGGACGTTAACCGTAGGCATGTGTGTCGTGTCGTCATATGTTGTCTTGATCTACGGACTGTCATTTGGTTTGGCGAAAAGTGTCGCTTGGCTGACGTCTTTCATCGCATCTGCTACGGAAGACATCGGCGTCATCCAACCATTAAAGGTGGCCATCTTTGCAAGTGTTATGACGTTCATGTTCAAACGGCCCGTCCAGCCGATCGACGACATCACACATCGGGTGAATATTGGTAGGTCGTTTCTTTCCAAAGTTGTATAAACTGTGCGTGTGTGTGTGTGTGTGTGTGTGTGTGTGTGTGTGTGTGTGTGTGTGTGTGTGTGTGTGTGTGTGTGTGTGTGTGTGTGTGCGTGCGTGCGTGTATGTGTGCGTGTGTGCGTGCATGCGTGCGTATGTGTGGACGTAAATTATAATAATATACAATGCTGAGAAAACGTTTAACAGTGTTTGGCAGGTCATATTGTATACACACGTATTTCTAATTCTGACAGTGTATTATGTTGAGACTTATGCTATATTCATGTCGACTGTTTACTGCGTGTGTTAATCGTGGTCGTACACAGATTGCCATATGATACTGTAGGAAACCCTCCTCCAAATAAATATATTATTGTCACGTTCCATTCCATACTGCCCCAGCATCATCGATCAGATGTAGCAATAAGAGTCATTATGCCATACTCACCTTAATCATTTGATTTAATGTATTGCTGTTTGTTTAATTTCAGATAAATATTTATTTACAAATCGTCGTAGAAAGACGGTACAGTTTCAATCGGTGGTGTGATTCCAGTCGACTGTGCAACAGGATGTGTAGAAAACCAGACTGCCACTAATACTGACCCGCAGTCATTATTCGAACGCAATGAACATTTCCCTGTCGCTGTCACTCGAATGTCGGTAATATCACACCGTGGCCACCGCTCGAATGCCTTAACTGTCACTATGGCATCATCACTCGTATGTTGGTAATATCACACCGTGGCCACCGCTCGAATGCCTTGACTGTCACTATGGCATCATCACTCGTATGGGATGAATTATGCCCCGTCGCCCTCACCCGAATGTGGAGAATACCACACGGTGAATACCGCTCAAATTAATTAAATGGTATCATGTAGTCGTCTCTCGGAAGCCGTGAATACGATACCATTAACACGTACTTTTCATGATATTCTTTACAAGTATTAAATGTATGGTGTGAAAATTAATATTGCATAAAGAAACAACATGAGACAACGGGTTGGCGTTGGTTTTGCTAGTTTTCAGTTTGTTAGGGAGGCTGCCCCTAGTAAAATCATTGCACATTAGAAATACATGATATTTGACTATGTTGTGCTTCATGTCTAGACGATTCTTTTGATGTGTATATATATATATATATATATATATGTATATATTGTCTAGGGTCACCAGGCATACCAAATAGTTACAAGGGAACAAAGACACCCATTTCTGCGAAATACATGTCATGGATAGCGACCAATTTGTATATCGCTCAATTTCGTCACAATTTATGTTAATTGCTTATTTGGGTCAAGTTGCTATCAATATAAACAATATGTACCATATTCCTGATATATTTATATTTGTTTTGCTTCAAATTGTCAATTTTTAAGAGAAATTATGGAAAATTTAGCAGAAATTTGGCAAACTTCTGAAACGCAACAAACTTTCTTGTTATTACAAAACTAACCATAACAAAATTACACAAAGAATGCTAAAATATCTCACACAATTAGAGAATAACATATGCTAACGCTAAAAATAACATAAAAAGAGTACCTTACCAGTGTAATTTTTTGTATACATGAATCAAATTTAGCACTGTTTAAAATTGCGAGCGAAAAAAATGACGTAAATTAAAATAAAACATGAGAAAAATGGGTCATTTCCATTCTTGCATTGGATAATGAACAATGAGTGTCAATGATTGTTGCTTAATTCAAGTAAATTGCAAAAGAAACCATTTAGTATTAATGAAATATAATTTACTAGACTGTAATGTAATAAAATATGCATCGAGATGAACACAATTATCCGGTCTGAGTGTTCACACTTTATCAAAACATGTCCTGTTACCCCAGTTGGTTGGAAGCCACTGCACTCTGTTACTTGTAGCGGAACAGCACATTTGGTACAAATCAGGTTTTTGAAGAAATATTCTAGATTAACGACAACACGGCAGGCATCCAGGGCCAATATATTATGCACAACAGGAATCTGGTCGTCACCAATGTAGTCACAATCTGTTGTTACTTCTTCACGGGCAACATGATTCAGATCAATACATGTACCGGTATTGTTGTTGATATCACGAGACGCTTCGGTGAATTCGCCTGCAGATGGGAACACATGCAGAAGGTCACAGTCGCTTCGCCGACTTCGTTCCCTCTCAGAGCTTTTACTGTTTTTCACATGCAAAACGGGGTGGGGATGCTGTTTAATAGTTTTCGCTGCAACGTTGACAATTTGTGAATATCACCTGAAACAGACAATTGCACCCCCACCCTTATTGACGCTTACCAATAAACCCACCTTAAGGCCTTCAGAAAACCTTGATTTGCATCCCCTTGAAGCTCGCCAAAAACCACATTCAGGCTCACATTTACTGGGGGGCAGAACCATACATCTGCCCACTAGCGAAATTCCATGGACAGCTGCCTCAAGTGCGCCCTGTTCTCGCGCCTTTGTCGACGAGTTAGGAGATGCTCTTATACATAGGCAGATCAAAGGGGGTTTATAATATTCAAAAACACCCACCCTGTCTCCCTATGTCAAGTACCGACAGAGGAGTCGCGCTGAAGCTTCAGCCACCGTATTCTACCCTCTCTGGATGAAGTGACTGGGATAATGCCCCCACCCACCTCGCATGTAGAAAGGAGTGCTACTGCGATGTTTGTTATCAACAAGACATGACATTGTGTTCCAATTATATTGTATACTAGCAAAAATAGATAAGCGAGCGAAAAATGAACAACTGTCAAACACGTTCCAAAAACGCCTTTTTAAGGACTACTAGTACCACTACGGTTCTTCGGATCCCAACAATATTGATGTCGTTTGAAAGTTTAAGCTTTCTGCTATTCAAACATATAAATGGTTTCCTAAATAATCAATCTTAAAATTAACTAAAACCGGACCTACAGCCGGGCCCGTTCCGGTGTTTTAGACACTGCGAACGATGTTGTTTCGTCGACACAGTTCACCAATATATCGATGGAGGCACCACTATCTGATTTCATGGTATAAGCTCCACCCACTTTCAAACGGCTGCTAAAATGACATATGCGAAGTAGGCGTGACGTCACAATCACGTATATCAACCAACCAACGCAACGAATTTAGACCCGTTGGGTGGCGTACGTTATTGTGACGTCACGCCGACGTAGAGATATATCGGTTTCGCTGCGATCAAAGCACATCAATTTCGCCGCGGTTTAAAAGTGGGTGGAGCTTATAACATGAAATCAAGAAATGGTGAAGTGCGTATGTCTGAACCTATGCAAATGAGGAAAACAGCGCCGCAATCGGAAGATCAGTGTACTGAGTACCCGCCGCCAACATCGTTCGGAACCGTACAGAACACCGAAAACGGCGTGATTGTAGGTCCTTTTATCGGTGTTCTTTAAACGGTTACCGGGAAATCTAGATGACGCTAGAATAACAAAGGTGCATCCTTTCAAATGATACCAAGATCGTCACGACAGGACGTGCCGTGAGGATGCTAGCGACCGTAGAATTTCATGTTTTGGACCTGTTCTGAGTTGTTAATTTTTCGCTAGCTTATCTATTTTTGATACTAGTCATCATTTCCAATTCGTCTGTATACTTTCCACGTACCTTACTTGAAATTATTGTGTAATAGCTTCTTTTGATGCACCACTTTTACTATGGAATTTCTGCTATTATATAAGTTTAATAATGGCTGAAGTTAACTCATAGGGTGGCTTCCTAAGACAACAACAATTATAATTGATCTTCGTACGAGTCTCCCGTCCCTTACCTGACATAATACTCTATTTTGTTGCCCTACATTATATACTAATTACTTTTTCATATCGACTCGACTACAATAGATTGTATAGTTTTTTAATTTTTGTAACAATTATTCTGTTGTATTGTGTATATGGAACAAATAAATATTTCCTGTTTCTATTTGAGAAAAAAACAAGGTTCTTTCCGGATTTTTCCATTGTTTTGTTTATTCTTCAATGTTCCTCTCTTAATCAGTTATGGGTGTGCTACAAACGCACAGTTCCAGGTACTGATTACGATCGCACGGTGTTCGGTAGTTTCAACACCATCCAAATGGGGCAACACCTAACCAAATACAAGTATCGTGCAACAAATCTATACTAACACTCACACACTCTGCATTATTTACAGCTTTTCATCGCGTCTTTATGTGAAGTGTCAGGGTACATATAACGCAGGCAGTCAAACCTTTCAACGATAGCAACAATACAGATTTAAGATTGACTTTGAGCACATATGCATAATCTGAAACAGGCTAACTATTCTAGTTTTAAATAGCCGAGGTTCGAAATATTCCTGCTCATCTAAACAGGAAGCATTGGTGGTGGTGGTGATGATGTACTTCTCTGGTGTAACGGTGATGCATGTAGTGGCCCCCGATAGGCAGCAGTTCCACTGCGCGCTTATGTTAAACTTTTCTAATTGCACAGAAATTGATATTCCAAAGGTATCGTGATGTTAATGCTTACTCGTCGGAACATGGCCAATATTGGGGGCAGAGTCGGAGCAGAAGCTGAAACCGGATTCGAAAGCATTTAGTGAGGAAGGCAGAAAAGTATCTTAGGTCTAGTTCTGTCATACCCAGCCAGCATTCTGACATATATAATAGCATGAAGGGGCCACTGCGTTGGTGTAGGCTCATATTCTCATTTAGTGTGGAAGGCAGAACAGTATCTTAGGTCTAGTTCTGTCATACCCAGCCAGCATTCTGACATATATAATAGCATGAAGAGGCCACTGCGTTGGTGTAGGCTCATATTCTCATTTAGTGTGGAAGGCAGAACAGTATCTTAGGTCTAGTTCTGTCATACCCAGCCAGCATTCTGACATATATAATAGTGTGAAGGGGCCACTGCGTTGGTGTAGGCTCATATTCTCATTTAGTGTGGAAGGCAGAACAGTATCTTAGGTCTAGTTCTGTCATACCCAGCCAGCATTCTGACATATATAATAGTGTGAAGGGGCCACTGCGTTGGTGTAGGCTCATATTCTCATTTAGTGTGGAAGGCAGAACAGTATCTTAGGTCTGGTTCTGTCATACCCAGCCAGCATTCTGACATATATAATAGTGTGAAGTGGCCACTACGTTGGTATAGGCTCATATTCTCATTTGGTGAGGAAGGCAGAACAGTATCTTAGGTCTAGTTCTGTCATACCCAGCCAGCATTCTGACATATATAATAGTGTGAAGGGGCCACTATATTGGTATAGGCTCATATTCTCATTTAGTGTGGAAGGCAGAACAGTATCTTAGGTCTAGTTCTGTCATACCCAGCCAGCATTCTGACATATATAATAGTGTGAAGGGGCCACTGCGTTGGTATAGGCTCATATTCTCATTTAGTGAGGAAGGCAGAACAGTATCTTAGGTCTAGTTCTGTCATACCCAGCCAGCATTCTGACATATATAATAGTGTGAAGGGGCCACTACGTTGGTATAGGCTCATATTCTAATTTAGTGTGGAAGGCAGAACAGTATCTTAGGTCTAGTTCTGTCATACCCAGCCAGCATTCTGACATATATAATAGTGTGAAGGGGCCACTGCGTTGGTATAGGCTCATATTCTCATTTAGTGAGGAAGGCAGAACAGTATCTTAGGTCTAGTTCTGTCATACCCAGCCAGCATTCTGACATATATAATAGTGTGAAGGGGCCACTACGTTGGTATAGGCTCATATTCTCATTTAGTGTGGAAGGCAGAACAGTATCTTAGATCTAGTTCTGTCATACCCAGCCAGCATTCTGACATATATAATAGTGTGAAGGGGCCACTACGTTGGTATAGGCTCATATTCTCATTTAGTGTGGAAGGCAGAACAGTATCTTAGGTCTGGTTCTGTCATACCCAGCCAGCATTCTGACATATATAATAGTGTGAAGGGGCCACTGCGTTGGTATAGGCTCATATTCTCATTTAGTGTGGAAGGCAGAACAGTATCTTAGGTCTGGTTCTGTCATACCCAGCCAGCATTCTGACATATATAATAGTGTGAAGGGGCCACTACGTTCGTATAGGCTTATATTCTCATTTAGTGTGGAAGGCAGAACAGTATCTTAGGTCTAGTTCTGTCATACCCAGCCAGCATTCTGACATATATAATAGTGTGAAGGGGCCACTACGTTGGTATAGGCTCATATTCTCATTTAGTGTGGAAGGCAGAACAGTATCTTAGGTCTGGTTCTGTCATACCCAGCCAGCATTCTGACATATATAATAGTGTGAAGGGGCCACTGCGTTGGTATAGGCTCATATTCTCATTTAGTGTGGAAGGCAGAACAGTATCTTAGGTCTGGTTCTGTCATACCCAGCCAGCATTCTGACATATATAATAGTGTGAAGGGGCCACTACGTTCGTATAGGCTTATATTCTCATTTAGTGTGGAAGGCAGAACAGTATCTTAGGTCTAGTTCTGTCATACCCAGCCAGCATTCTGACATATATAATAGTGTGAAGGGGACACTACGTTGGTGTAGGCTCATATTCTCATTTAGTGTGGAAGGCAGAACAGTATCTTAGGTCTAGTTCTGTCATACCCAGCCAGCATTCTGACATATATAATAGTGTGAAGGGGCCACTACGTTGGTATAGGCTCATATTCTCATTTAGTGTGGAAGGCAGAACAGTATCTTAGGTCTAGTTCTGTCATACCCAGCCAGCATTCTGACATATATAATAGTGTGAAGGGGTCACTACGTTGGTGTAGGCTCATATTCTCATTTAGTGTGGAAGGCAGAACAGTATCTTAGGTCTAGTTATGTCATACCCAGCCAGCATGCTGACATATATAATAGTGTGAAGGGGCCACTACGTTGGTGTAGGCTCATATTCTCATTTAGTGTGGAAGGCAGAACAGTATCTTAGGTCTGGTTCTGTCATACCCAGCCAGCATTCTGACATATATAATAGTGTGAAGGGGCCACTACGTTGGTATAGGCTCATATTCTCATTTAGTGAGGAAGGCAGAACAGTATCTTAGGTCTAGTTCTGTCATACCCAGCCAGCATTCTGACATATATAATAGTGTGAAGGGGCCACTGCGTTGGTATAGGCTCATATTCTCATTGAGTGTGGAAGGCAGAACAGTATCTTAGGTCTGGTTCTGTCATACCCAGCCAGCATTCTGACATATATAATAGTGTGAAGGGGCCACTACGTTGGTGTAGGCTCATATTCTCATTTAGTGTGGAAGGCAGAACAGTATCTTAGGTCTGGTTCTGTCATACCCAACCAGCATTCTGACATATATAATAGTATGAAGGGGCCACTGCGTTGGTGTAGGCTCATATTCTCATTTAGTGAGGAAGGCAGAACAGTATCTTAGGTCTGGTTCTGTCATACCCAGCCAGCACTCTGACATATATAATAGTGTGAAGGGGCCACTACGTTGGTATAGGCTCATATTCTCATTTAGTGAGGAAGGCAGAACAGTATCTTAGGTCTGGTTCTGTCATACCCAGCCAGCATTCTGACATATATAATAGTGTGAAGGGGCCACTACGTTGGTGTAGGCTCATATTCTCATTTAGTGTGGAAGGCAGAACAGTATCTTAGGTCTGGTTCTGTCATACCCAGCCAGCATTCTGACATATATAATAGTGTGAAGGGGCCACTACGTTGGTGTAGGCTCATATTCTCATTTAGTGTGGAAGGCAGAACAGTATCTTAGGTCTGGTTCTGTTATACCCAGCCAGCATTCTGACATATATAATAGTGTGAAGGGGCCACTACGTTGGTGTAGGCTCATATTCTCATTTAGTGTGGAAGGCAGAACAGTATCTTAGGTCTGGTTCTGTCATACCCAGCCAGCATTCTGACATATATAATAGTGTGCAGGGGCCACTACGTTGGTGTAGGCTCATATTCTCATTTAGTGAGGAAGGCAGAACAGTATCTTAGGTCTGGTTCTGTCATACCCAGCCAGCACTCTGACATATATAATAGTGTGAAGGGGCCACTACGTTGGTGTAGGCTCATATTCTCATTTAGTGTGGAAGGCAGAACAGTATCTTAGGTCTAGTTCTGTCATACCCAACCAGCATTCTGACATATATAATAGTGTGAAGGGGCCACTGCGTTGGTATAGGCTCATATTCTCATTTAGTGTGGAAGGCAGAACAGTATCTTAGGTCTAGTTCTGTCATACCCAGCCAGCATTCTGACATATATAATAGTGTGAAGGGGCCACTACGTTGGTGTAGGCTCATATTCTCATTTAGTGTGGAAGGCAGAACAGTATCTTAGGTCTGGTTCTGTCATACCCAACCAGCATTCTGACATATATAATAGTGTGAAGGGGCCACTGCGTTGGTATAGGCTCATATTCTCATTTAGTGTGGAAGGCAGAACAGTATCTTAGGTCTAGTTCTGTCATACCCAGCCAGCATTCTGACATATATAATAGCATGAAGAGGCCACTGCGTTGGTGTAGGCTCATATTCTCATTTAGTGTGGAAGGCAGAACAGTATCTTAGGTCTGGTTCTGTCATACCCAGCCAGCATTCTGACATATATAATAGTGTGAAGGGGCCACTACGTTGGTGTAGGCTCATATTCTCATTTAGTGAGGAAGGCAGAACAGTATCTTAGGTCTGGTTCTGTCATACCCAGCCAGCATTCTGACATATATAATAGTGTGAAGGGGCCACTGCGTTGGTGTAGGCTCATATTCTTTCAGTGTATATTGTTGATCATCAAACATGTTTCAGTCTGAAGGATGCACCCCTGGCCATGTTTCTGCGATTCTTGATGTCAACCTCAGCCCCGCCATCGTTGCATACTATGATCCCAGGTAGGTGAATGTGTCTCGGGTGTGCACTTCGCCATGATCGAGATACACTCATACTGGCTTTCTGTCGTATAGCCTCATCATCTTAGATGCTGATATTGTTTATTTGTAGTAATAATGTTTTGGTTGATGACATCGAGAATGTTTGTCTTTTTTCTGCTGGTCATATAGTGTATAAGGCAGGACACAATATCATCGGCGAACTCGACGTCCTCGAGAAAGGATAATATTGGCCACCTTATCCCTCTTGCTTTTCCATTATTTTCTACGTAACACCGTCCACTTAGTGGCCAATTTTAGCAGAAACAACACGGCCTCGGGTTGGCTGGCAATATGAATTCGTTGGCTGGCAGTATGAATTCGTTGGCTGGCAGTATGAATTCATATGGTTCTAACTTACAGCCAGCCGTAGAGCAATAACTCAAGATCAACATTGATCACTGCTATAGTATTTTGATCGCCCCCATGACCAACACCCAGCTCCTGTTGCAACGAGGCCTACAACATTGTGTGCAGCCAGAAAAAACATTTGGCAAATCAAACGTAGCACCACAGTAGCGCCGTCTGGCGAATGTTTCTCGGCTAAATTCGTCAACCAAAATATATTTCTTTCATTAACTATGTTTTTCGAATTACATCACCAACATGTATACTAGAGGACAATGGTAAAAATGACAGATATATAACGTCCGGAACTTCTTCAGCAACTCAGGATCAATTCTTGGGTTTGCTTATCCATTTCCGGACGTTGCAGCCTTGATGGATTGTTTATAGACAGCTCTTTCGTTTGCCAGTCTCCCCACTCAGGATCAATATGTTTTCTTTTTTCAACGGAGGGATCACCAAGGCATACATCAACGAGTTGACTAAATTTCCCAATGACTGGAACAGAAACAATGCTTCAACGTTAACGTATTGATATATACATCATGTATATATATATATACATATATATACATATATGTATATATATATATACATACATATATATTTATATATATATCCCACAAGTTTCAATTGAAATTCGGCGCATCAGACCAATGTTCAGCTGTTTAAGGAATATTTTCCCTGTATAGTGTACGGAATGGTTTTGGTTGTCAGGCTCTTTTTCACTCGTTGCTCCCTATGTTTGGTTGGAAATGTGTCGGTGGCCATGTTGTGGCACTTAACTCATAAGGTAGTTGCGCTTATTAGTGTATGTAGTGTCACGAGCGACAATGGCGGTTTCACACATCCTTATAATTCTTCGCAACTAGGTCAAATCGCTTGACTTCTGACTCCTCGCCACTGATGGTTTTGTTCTGGCATTAGAATTGTCCCTCTTTGCCAGGAAGGATAGTTTTGTTCTTGTCATAACAAGTGTTCCTGTTTGTCAGGAAGGACAGTTTTGTCCGTGTCATAACACGTGTTCCCGTTTGCCAGGAAGGACACTTGTGTTCTTAACGTTATACGTGTCCTTCTTTGTCAAGAAGAACAATCGTGTTTCTGACATAAACAAATGCTCCATTTTGCCAAGAAGGATATATGTGTTCCTGTCATTACAGGTGCACGCGATTGTATTAAACGACATCTGGCGTTCACATTGTTGCTTTTGTTTTGGATATGTGTACTGGATCAATGAATTACGACAATATCCCACACGCATATTTCATTAAATTATGCGCGCTGTTCCAACTTATTCCGATTTCTTCCCGTACATGTTTGTATCACATAGATTTATGTGTTGACGCGTTTTACATGAATGTTCGTGCATATAGCCCATCACAGCGAGCACCGGGTGCAGCTGTATATAGCCCATCACAGCGAGCACCGGGTGCAGCTCTATATAGCCCATCACAGCGAGCACCGGGTGTAGCTGTATATAGCCCATCACAGCGAGCACCGGGTGCAGCTGTATATAGCCCATCACAGCGAGCACCGGGTGCAGCTGTATATAGCCCATCACAGCGAGCACCGGGTGCTGCTGTATATAGCCCATCACAGCGAGCACCGGATGCTGCTGATTACGTCAGTGAGTACATCCTGGCAAAGCGCTTTGCAAAACGCTGAATTTAAGCTGAACCCATTATATTGTTTACGTTCAAGACTCGGCTGGTTTTATTTTGGCCAATAATGGCTGATATTACATGTTATTTGGGGAAGCAGGGATTATTATTTGAATACACATTACAGCTCAGTCATTCGTGAGAGTGGTCGAACTACTATTTACATTACGATATCCTGTGCCCTTTGATCTGAGACGCGGGTGTGTGTTCACGATGATTACCAGACCAGTCACGATGAACCGACATTTCTAGGTCTAGAACAGCTGTACAACTAATTCGGCGACTTTCCCCCATTGCGTGGGGTGTCTGATAGGGGTAGTTTACCTTAAATAACGCTTTGTGTTGCGCTGATTTATGGGCCTTCTAACGAATGCAACACTACAATCCTGGATTCACATTTGTGAGTTTGCGAAGTAAAACATGATTTTCTTTATTGTTAAAGGTGCCCATTAAATTAATGTAGTTTCGTACGTACTACATATAGACCCACGTTATTGTGTTGGATAATTTCACAACGCATTGTTTTAATATTCGCCAGCATTTGCGTAATCGCATAGCTAAGTATGTTATTGCACACGTTATGTTTGTACATTGTCGCATTAGTTCTTAGTGGCGAACATCGACTTGATTTGCTATATCAAATAAAATACAATCAAAATATCAACATGTTTGAACGCATTATACTAATATGGCTGGTATATGGTGAAATACGCAGCTGCAACGATTTCCAGCTTTTGTTTTTGTTTTCTTACATACTTTCAATTATTTTTAAATTGGAGTGTTTTAAGTTCACTTCGGAAGTGAATGAACTGTTTTGTTACGTACATATATGTTCGAGCTTTCTACATATGGATGTTCTAAGATTATTTTGTAGCTGCATATCATGCTCTTATAATAACGAAAAAGCGATATTCCGTGATAGAGTTCCTGGTTGCTATAATTTCCAAACGGCTACGATTGATTATTAACAGCCAACATCTGACAGCTCAATAATAATAATGAAATAATAATAAAAGTATTTATATAGTGCCTGATTAATTGAAATTGCTCTCGGGCGCTTTACATACAAACACACATATATAATAGAATTTTACATAAAAACAAATGTTAACTAAGAAATAAACATGTAAAAAATATTTGAAAAATAGTTACCTAAAACAATTTTAAAAAGAGTGATCTCTACAAAACTGTTAAAAATGTCTTAGTATATGTATTTATACACTAAGACATGTTTAACAAATTATTTTAAATACGTTCAAGTATACAAGAAGAATAACCATAAATATGCTAAGAAACTAATAAAGCAAAATATATTGATCTTAGGAAAGCACATACAATATCCTCGTCAGTGTATTATAAAACGCTTGTTTGAAAAAGTCTTCAAACGTGTTTTAAACCTTTGTGATGATGTTGCTACAAATTGTTCCATAGAACCGCCGAGCAAACCGCGAAACGGTTATCATCATGAGTGACAGTTTGTGAGGCCGGTATGAACAAAAGGCGAGGCTGCGAGGTAGATCGTAGATTTTTGTTGATGGGGCGGTAGCTAATTAACTCAATTAAATATCCGGCCCTAAACGTTTCATGGCACAATACGTAAACATCAGCACTTTGTAGGTCGGTCTCAAATGAACGGGTAGCCAGTGTAAACGCTACAACACGGACGTGATGTGTTCGTATTTCCTCGTGCGAGTAATTAGGCGAGCGGCACAGTTATGCACCCTTTATAGACGTTGCATCACCGTGTGTGGAAGACCATCAAGAAGTGCATTCCCATAATCTAAACGGAATGTCATTAGTGAACAAAACACCTCCTTCTGGATTTATTGCTTTCGTAGATAACTTGTGATGTGAGGTCAACTCTTTCGCCATTACCGTTTCATATGGTATTTTTACGTTGGTTCCTTTGCCAGTGCGCTGTTACCGTCGGCACGGAGAACATCTTGGATAGATGTCTTGTTTAAATAACCATGGATCCGCGCCTGGTCACACACACTCAGGTACATACACACACTTACACAAACACACACACACACAGGCACATACACACACACAACACACACACACACACACTCACAACACACACACACACACATACACACACAACAACACACTCAGGCACATACTCACACACACACAAACACACACCATACACACACACACACACACACACACACACACTCACAACACACACATACACACACACAACAACAACACACTCAGGCACAAAAAAAGCCCGTTTTCACCGACTGGAGTGGGCCGAAACGTCGCCTCACTTCCGCAATTACGTCACTTCTACGATTGTTGCAGATTCCCTCCAGGCTTCGCTACTGTCCGCTTTGGCTCAACTCTGGTGGCGGTTATTATTGTCACCATCGAACGACTCCGCAAACGTTCTACATTTTCAATGGTTGCGTAGCTACGTTGTCTACATTCACTAGGGTCTTGTTATATGGCATTGGAAAGCACATTGTATCCCCGTCAAAATGACATATGCTACGTTGTCTACATACACTAGGTCTTGTTACATAGCGTTGGAAAGCACATTGTATCCCCGTCAAAATTTGTTTATGCATTTTTGCATATAGTAGGTTAGCCAACATGTGATGTTATACTTTTAGCTGCATCTTAATAGCAGTAATTCATGCTAGATCCATCACACAAGGTTATATCTTTGTGAAGAAAAAATAAAACCAAAAGGCGCTTCGTCTTAGTGCCTGCTGATCAGACGACTGAGCTCATTACTAGCACATGCAGGATGCATAACGGTATCATCGGCATTAAAAAAACTATCAAGCCAGTTCGCCTAGCCGCCCTGTATTTTGAGTGACGTATACACTAGGGGATAGCTGCGTTCACACAGGCATTCTGATATCTTCTTCCTTATATATGTGTCGATATGAGATGGTATTGCTATATATTCACAATCTGCCTGTAACAAAATCTTTGCGTGGTGATTAGTGGGTGCAATATGGAGTTGTAGGATGGCGGATGAGGTAGCATCGTCACACCCAAACAGTGGGATCCTGACAGGATCAGCGGTTTGCTACTCACGAGCGAGTGCCATACAATTGGTGACACACAACATATCCAGCACGTGCAAGTTCCAGATCGTGACCAATTCCCTTGACAAGGAGCAGGTTGGTTCTGGAAATTGTTGGCAAGCTCGATGTCTTCATATGACCACAAAAGGCTGATGTTGAATTCCTGTTAGTGCGTGGAAGCTGAGCAGGTTATCATTCGCAAGTTGTGTAAGCATTTCAGATTGTTTCTGTAAGTTCCAAGGGTGTGTGTAGTACAGCTATACCAAGACGCTGGGCAGCTATACCTTTGGTGTTGAGTTCATGTCACCTCCAAGTGTGGCTATAGACAGCAGGATTAAGGATAACTAAAGCTTCATGATATTCACCATTTCCACTATTCGTCCAGTAGTGACAGCGTTGACCTATTGCTTTATCAGCTTTCTGTCAGCTTTAGTAGTGTTTTGTACATTGTGTAGTTGCAAAGGTTTGTGAACGTTGCTTCCTCAGTGCGTCTTGAAACCATGTAATTTCTACAACCAGTCGTTGGATCACGGTGAAGATAACCTACTATGTTTCTTGGTCTTTAGCTGTTGGATGAGTTGAATATTGATCACGTCACTTGGAGCAAAGTATTTCGTTGCCATGTCGTTACTCTGTGGGTCAATCAAGTGTCTGCTGTAGGCTCTTGTACGAAGTCAGCGACGATATTGCTGATATACATACGCTTGACAACGAAGCACCTCCGTCGATAGGAAGAAAAACAGTGGTTAAAAGCCAGCAATCTTGCCTCCGTGACCATCCCTCCCACCTGTAAGTCAGTGTTTCCATATTCACCGTCAGTTCCTCTGTACACACCAAGAACTTTGTGACAAGTTTCTTTCGGTCATCAGCGTCACGCTTCCGTGTTCTATCCGTGGCGGATACAATCAGAGCAGTTGAATGTGGTCTCTTCCTCGTCGTCTTCCATATTGAAGAGGGGGGATCTTGAGTACTGTGACATTCGTAATCATTCTGGCCATGTAACACAAATCTTATCCCTGTCATGATCGTCCCTTGTAAGGCCGATGAAGTCATTATGCGTTTTGGTTTTCTTCAAAACAAAGTTTCCTTTAATAAATACTGGATGAACCTTTCACATCTGCCAGAGAGACTGTTCTCGATCGGCAGGGCATAGTTTGTATGATCGTAGATGGTTAATTGCAGCGAAAGATTTTATATAGCTGCCAATCGTCTCAGCCCTGGTGATGCCCAACATAATCTCCATAGTTACCACATATGTAAACCAGATCCTAAAATGTTGGATTCCTCCTTGAGATACTGAATTGTCTCGTTCCTCAAAACAT
This sequence comes from Escarpia spicata, assembly GCA_963995525.1. Taxonomy (NCBI): domain Eukaryota; kingdom Metazoa; phylum Annelida; class Polychaeta; order Sabellida; family Siboglinidae; genus Escarpia; species Escarpia spicata. The sequence continues at coordinate 69,609,317 of OZ023207.1, forward strand.
CTGACAGTTGGTCGTCTGTGTTGCTAGTAGAGTTCCAATCTGCGATTGCCACCTCTCTTCTTCAACATCCTAACTACATTTTGGGCAAGTTAATTGACTTTCACGTCATGTTAATGGCCAAGTGCGTGTGTAGTAATAAATAATATGCATATTATATCAACAGGAATATATGTAAACAGGCTTACAAAGAATAATTGGGTGTGTAAAGAACTTTGGAGTACGCGATAAACACAGTTGAGAAGATCACGTTTTTATGTTAGATTATCCAATATATGTATCAGCAATTTCTAATTTCAACACCTAATAACACAGGCAGTACATGTACAGACCATAACATATTTGGATTTATGCAACGGTGTGCACAAGATGATGTAAATTAATTAATAACACTATTTTGACACAAGTTTGAGTTTGTGACATTCAAATAACCTTCAAAATCGAGGGATGCATCCACATACACCTATATTTGTTATCCCTTCTCCGATGGATCTAGCATGAATTCTTGCAATTGCTAAAAAAATACAGTAAAAAGTATAACATCACATGTTGGTTAACCAACTATCTGCGGAAACGCATAATTTCGAAAATTCATGTTACAAACGGTGTGTAATATGGCCTTGTGTATGTAGATAAAGTGGCTACGCAACCATTGTAAGTGTAGAACGTTTACGGAGTGGCGTAGTTTTGAACATTCGTACTTTGTTGGTGACCTTGGTTAACCTTCACTCCACACCTACTGCACGAATTTATAGCTCCCCGTCGTATTCCATATTTACGTGGAGACAGTTGGCTTTCCACAGGTGTACGACTTTGCCATGAATGCGTAAGCAAAGTATATATACGCTACCATTTATATTGTATGACGTTTGCGGGAAGACACAATTTCGAACATTTATTACTTGGCGGTGACTCTGTTTGATCGTCGCTCCACATCTACTCCATCAACTGACAGCTCCATGTCATATTTAATGTTGACGAGGAGAAATATTTCTTTCACACCGAATATGACTCGTACATATAGATGAAGTAATGAAACGGACATTGTAACTGTATTACTTTCACACAGTATATGACTCGTACATATAGATGAAGTAATTAAACGGACATTGTAACTTTATTACTTTCACACAGTATATGACTCGTACATATAGATGAATTAGTTAAACGGACATTGTAACTTTATTACTTTCACACAGTATATGACTTGTACATAATTATAGATGAAGTAATTAAACGGACATTGCAACTTTATTACTTTCACGCAGTATATGACTCGTACATATAGATGAATTAGTTAAACGGACATTGTAACTTTATTACTTTCACACAGTATATGACTCGTACATATAGTTGAAGTAATTAAACGGACATTGTAACTTTATTACTTTCACACAGTATATGACTCGTACATATAGATGAAGTAATTAAACGGACATTGTAACTTTATTACTTTCACACAGTATATGACTCGTACATATAGATGAAGTAATTAAACGGACATTGTAACTTTATTACTTTCACACAGTATATGACTCGTACATATAGATGAAGTAATTAAACGGACATTGCAACTTTATTACTTTCACGCAGTATATGACTCGTACATATAGATGAATTAGTTAAACGGACATTGTAACTTTATTACTTTCACACAGTATATGACTCGTACATATAGTTGAAGTAATTAAACGGACATTGTATCTTTATTACTTTCACACATTATGTGACTTGTACATATAGATGAAGTAATTAAACGGACATTGTAACTTTATTACTTTCACACAGTATATGACTCGTACATATAGATGAAGTAGTTAAACGGACATTGTAACTTTATTACTTTCACACAGTATATGACTCGTACATATTGATGAAGTAATTAAACGGACATTGTAAATTTATTACTTTCACACAGTATATGACTCGTACATATAGATGAAGTTGTTAAACGGACATTGTAACTTTATTACTTTCGCGGTATTGCAAATAAACCGATCATTTCACGGTGACCTTGTTTGACCTTAGATCCACTCATACCATATCAGGTAGCACCGCCATGTCGTACCACATTTTGACGGGGATACAATAAACATTCCAAAAGTATATGACTTGACCATCTTGTATTTACGTAAAGTAGATATGCGACCATTGAAATGTGAAGACGATTGCGAAAGCGCACAATTTCGAAAAATCATTATTTGACGGTGACCTTGTTTGACCTTGGATTCACGCTTGCTGCACCAATTGGCAGCTCCACTACAGGCGTCTTTGCGACGGGAAGATGTTCACCTTTTAAATGATATAACAGTTGAGTTGTGTAGATGCTGCCTTTAAATTCATAAAATAAAGCACCTTTGGGGGATTTGCCGCTCGCCTATAACTCCATTTAAGACATTCTGTGTTCATTGACACTTATAATGTCATCGTGAGGTGAATCCGTCACATACGTCAACAGACACAGAAGAGGCTTTACTAAAAGGACAGTGAAGAGAGGAAGACCAATTAAGGGGTAGAGTGACCGAATAAAACTTGATACTGAATGTCCGTTTTTGATAGATGAGATATATGATTTAAATATGGCAGGGTGGAGGGTGAAATGTCCCGGATGACGACAACGCACGATGGGTCAAGTATGCTTTGAAGTCAATTCAGACAAGTAGTTGTCCAGCGATGACACACTGACATGAACATTGGTGTTACCTGATGGAAGTGTGAAGTCCTTTTAGCGTCCAACTACTTGACCATTTAACTCGCTACTTGACCTGGTAGTGACACTCAAACTTTTTCTATACCTGTTAATGCGTCCTGGGCGGAGACAGGGTACCACTCGTGTGTGGCTCGCTACGGCGAACCGGCACTACGTCCCACAGGCCTATCCTGCACTAAAGCCAAAAATAGCTGTTTGGGTCATGTTCCATCATTGATGCGATTTTAACATGTAACTATTTTTTAATCTCGTCTTATAAATAAACAAACTAAAAAGTTAAAGGAACAATGTACAATATCAGGTGTACGATTATATTTTATCTGTAATACTTGCAAGCAATAAAATGTTATTATATTTATATAAGTAACTACATCGACGTAGATGAATGTACATCACAGATAGCAGATGACTACTATGACAATACAATGTGTACGTCGCATAATTTGAATCTATGGTGAACACAGCCTTTATTAATGGGAAACAATAGGTACTATCCATTTGAAGAGAGAGCCTGCCGTCACAGTGTTGTACAATTCCCAGTTCGGCGACCGGAGAACACGGAACATTTAGTCTAGTTTGCGTCATTCAGTAACCGTTTTTATTAGATATGATTATAAAAATAGTTTCTAAAGTTATCATGCGACGTTCAGTTAGATAAGATGTTATATGCGTATTATTACGGTACAGCAGACTCGACGATGACTGGCGTAATTCATCTTCGCTTTTGTTTTGTCGCTGTTCCACGTAAACGTGTCAGGCACAGTGCCTGGTGTAGCATTACAAGAGTGTCTATGCATATCGAAGTGTAACCTGGCTTTTGAATCGAAACGAATAGAGAAACCAGTTGTTATGTGAAGATGTCAGACACATAATAATATATTGAATATATATAATTCATTCAGTAAAACCCTTCATTTAATCTGACCTACGGTCAATGTATACGTCGTAGAAGCACGCTCTCTCGCACTGTTTCTTTTTCTTCAGGCAGTCAGCCGCACTCTTCATGATGATCTCGGCGTCTCGCAAACAGATCTTCTCCAAACAGATCTTAAATTCTGTCCGACAATTCTGGCAAACAGAAGAAATAGCTGTGAGAGTTCGGTGTTCTGTGCTATCCATAACAATTGGCCAATCCATCATGTGAACCGTTGCCTAGCAACAGGTCCGTCTAGTCATCAAGAAACAACGGTCGCTGAACACGTGCAGCGTCCCTTAGTTTGTTGACATTCTGGACGTGTACGCTGAAATGCTTGATCTAATACATGCTATGCCTCCTTAATGTTATAATGCACATCTTCATGATGATGATGATCATCATAGACCTCCCTGTCCCACAGGACAATAGGATCTGCGCCTGGACAGTCAGTGGTTGATGGAGCGCACAGCGCCTGTCGTGACTGTGCAGACCACTTCGGGAGAGGCAGTCCCCTTAACAGATTCTTGGTCGAACGTTGCCGGATAGGCAGATTGACTGACTTATGTATACGTGGATGGGAAGATTGATTGATGGATTGATTGCTTGCTTGTTTGCTTGATGGGTGGATTGATTGATTGATTGATTGATTGATTGATTGATTGATTGATTGATTGATTGATTGATTGATTGATTGATTGATTGATTGATTGATTGATTGATTGATTGATTGATTGATTGATTGATTGATTGATTGATTGATTGATTGATTGAATAATATTCATAAGAATTGGTGGCAATATTGAAAGATGCACGTACGGGTTTGTGGATATATTGATTGATGTACAATGCCTTGAGTATTGGCGTATATGAGTATGACTGGATAAAGAGATTAATGTTCGTGAGGACATAGAGCAAATGTATCATTTAGTGGACACATGTATGGGTGGAAGGTTCTACTAACCTTAATATAGAGGGCGCAAAGGATTCGTTTCTCTTCACTTTCAGACGTCGGCATGCACATCGTCAGTGAGTTGAAGATAATCATCACCGTCAGGATCTGTTGAATAATACAATAACTGGTCGCCAATTACAAATGGTGAAAGACAACAGTCATATGTTAACTAATGTTTGTTTGTGTGTGTTTTTTGAGTGTGTGAGTGCGTGTGCGTGCGTGCGTTCTTGGGGTGCGCGCGCGCGCGTGCGTATGGGTGGATGGGTGGGTTAGTGGTGTATGGGTGGGTGGTGTTTGGGTGGGTCGTTGGGTGGGTTGGTGGATGTGTGTTTGGTGTGCAAGCGTAAGTGTGGGTTTATATGTTTGTCTGGATGCTTTTGTTTTTGTTTGATCATTCGTTTGTTTGTTTGTATATGATTGTCTATGATTGTACCTGCGTACACTTGCATGTCACATAAACGATTCCTCAACATAATTACCTGCATCTGGTTCATTGTGCATGTCCTGGATCTGAAATAAAGGGACAACTATTTACAATACAGCCAATATAACTCAAACTACGTGGGTATTCGTCGTACGGTCCTCGCTCACATGCATACATGCGCACGATCGCACGAACGCACGATCACCATACACATACGCATACACGTATAAGTATACCCATACACATGTACTCATGCAGACACACACACACGCACACATACACACAAGCACACACACTCATATGCAGACACACACTCACGAACGAACGCATAAGCACACGTACATACATACCTACACACACGAATAGATTTAACAGGATTTAACAAGATTGCCACCCAGAGAATTAACTCTAGGTAGCAGGTGGACAAGGAAGCCCTTGGCTTATCGAGAGTCCGACCCTTTTATCTATGTGTATCCCGCCCGTCTGAGGTATGTGTCGATTTTATTTTTAAACATATTCACGCTACTAGCACCCACACAATCAGCAGGTAATCTGTTCCATTCATTTAGAGTCCTTTGTGAAAATGAAAACTTTCTTATATCCAATCTACTCTGCTCCTTTGCTAATGCAATATCATGTCCTCTAGTCCTTCTATCTTTCTTAACTGAGAAAAACATATTTCTATCAATATTTTCATAACCCCTCAATATTTTAAACACTTCTATCTGATCTCCTCTCAATCTCCTGGTCTCTAGTGTTGTTAAACCGCATTTTTAGGCGTATTTCGTAACTAAGATCTCTCAGATTTGGTATCATTTTAGTTGCTCTCCTCTGCACTCTTTCTAGCATATCTATGTCCTTCCTGCGATATGGCCTCCACGCTTGAATACAATATTCTAAATGAGGCCTAACTATTGTTTTGTACAGCGGTATTATTAGCTCTTTTTCCTTATACGTTGTGTTTCGCCTAATAAATCCAAGGATTTGGTTTCCCTTTGAAGCTGCAATTCCGCACGGCTCTGAAATCTTCATATCAGCACTAATGGTTAACCCTAAGTCCTTTTCTTTTATAGTAGTACCCCCCATTGTATATTCTACTTCTTCGTTCCCATGTCCTATGTGGAGGCATTTACATTTCCCAAAATTGAACATCATTTGCCACTTTTCAGACCATTTGATCAACCTGTCAAGATCATCTTGTAAATGCTGTCTATCTCCATCACCTTCTAAACACTTTTGTATCATCCGCAAATTTCAACACCTTGCTTGTTATTTCATCATCCAAATCGTTGATGTATATTAAGAATAATATAGGACTTAATACTGATCCCTGTGGTACCCCACTCAATACCGACTTCCAGTTTGAAGCCTCCCCATCAACTACTACACGTTGTCTTCTGTCAATCAGCCATTGTTCTATCCAGTTTATTATACCATTTCCTATGCCATGGGCCTTTAGTTTAAGCAGTAATCTTTAATGTGGTACTTTGTCAAAAGCTTTTTGAAAATCTAAGTAGACGATATCTACTGGTGATCCCTCATCTACCAACTTAGTGATGTCTTCCAAAAAACATTACATATTTGTTAAGCATGACCTCGCTTTTAAAAAAACCATGTTGAGATGGGTTTATCAAGTTTTGTTTAACAAGAAAATCCACCATGTGATCTTTAATTAGTCTTTCTAATAATTTACAAATCACTGATGTTAAACTCACTGGTCTATAGTTCTCTGACTTGTTTCTCGAACCTTTTTTTAATAACGGTATAATGTTTGCTTCTTTCCATTTTAAAGGAACCACTCCCTCTTCTAATGACAAGTTGAAAACTGTTGCAAGTGGTATGCTAATTTGTTCTACAATTTCCAATAGTAGTTTGGGTGGAATACCATCCACTCCAGGTGATTTATTATCCTTCATAGCCCTTATTTTCTTAGCTACCATTTCCGGGGTTACAATTAATTGTCCTAAATAGTCTGAATCTGCCCCCTTGAACTTAGCCTCTGGTATTGGCAGTGAACTAATATCTTCCCTGGTAAACACTGAACTAAAGTACTCATTCAGGTCTTCTGCCATTATGAATCCCTCTGATATTATATTTCCAGCACTATCTTCTAGAGGACCGACCTTATCTTGAACTTTCTGTTTGCTTCGAACATACGCATAAAAACTCTTGCTGTCATGTTTTATATTACTAGCTAATTGTTGTTCATAGCTTCTCTTTGAATTTCTAATTTCAGCTGTAGCTTGGTTAAGTGCTTCTTTATAATTGTTGTAGTCTTCATCATTTCCAGTACATCTATATGACTTCCACATCATTTGTTTATACTTAATTTTTCTAATGGCTTCTTTCGATAAGTGTTTCTTTTTGGACCGTTTTCCTTGTTTTTTGAAGGGTACAAATTTATCGATTATGCACTTAATTTCACTCTTTAATATATTCCAGCATTCTGTTGCCGTCTTATTTTTCAGTGTCTTATTCCAGTCTATCTTTGCTAAATATTTCCTCATGTCCTTATACCTTCCTTTGTGGAAATTTCTCCTATACTGCTTTTTGCTATTCCTTTCTGATTTTACTTTGATGGTAAAATGTATCTGGTTGTGATCGCTACTCCCCAGTGGCTCACATATCTTGACATTGTCAACTAATTCATTCTGTGAGGACAAAACTATGTCTAACACATTCTCACCTCTGGTTGGTTCTAGCACATGTTGAGAAAGGAATGTATCTTGAACTAAAACTAAAAACTTGTGGTCCTCTCTCCCCATACTCTGTAGAGATTTCCATTGTATATGCCCATGGTTAAAATCCCCCATAACAATACAGTCCCGTTTGCTTACTTCCCTTATAGCGTTTTGTATTTTTTCATTCTCTTCTATGCTTATGTTTGGACTTCGATAAACTAACCCAACTGTTAACGTTGAGTTTCCTGTAACTATGTTACACCAAACAGCGTCTTCGCAATCTGCTTCTCTTTCTAATTTTATTTCATAAGCCTGAATAGATTCTTTAATATATAAAATAACTCCACCTCCCTTTCTTCCTATTCTATCTTTTCTAAACATTACATATCCTGTCAGTCCCAATTCAGCATCTGATATAACGGTGGTGGTCCAGGATTCGGTTATACCTATTATATGAGGGTCAATATCTTCTACCATAATGTTTAGTTCATTTCTTTTGTTTACTATACTCCTTGCATTTAAACAAACACATTTATACCCAGCTTCAGAAGAGTTTTCCAGACTGTTATTTGTTGATTTATTTGTGCTGTCTTTATCTATGCCTCCATTTTCAGGCTTTTCTGTGAGTCCCCCCTGCGAATCTAGTTTAAATAGATGCAACCTGTCCCACTGTCAACAGATTGCAGCAGATTCTCTGCGAAAACTGCTGCCCCCTTTCCACTAAGATGGAGGCCATCTCTCATATACATATCTTCCCTCCCAACAAAGTATCCCCATAAATCTGTGAATCCCACCCCCTCTTCTTCACACATCTGCTCAGCTAGTGCATTGATCGCCATCCTCTTGCAGTTTCTATACGTTGCCCCCCTTCCTCCCATTACTGGCAAAATTCCTGACAAAATAACCTGTTCGACTCTCGTCTTCTTTAGCTTCCTCACTAATTGTCTATACTTCTGTACTATCGCAGTTGTTCCCTCCCTGTCTGCATTATTTGTTCCTACATGTACCAGTATAGACCCCCCCCCCCTTTCCATGTCCCAATACCTTCTCTACCCTGTCAGTTACATGTTAAATCCTAGCCCCCGGTAAACAAACAACGATGTCCTTCCCCTCGCTCAGTGTCTTGTCCGTCTTTCTCATAACGGAGTCACCCATAAACACCCTCTCTTTCCTCATTGCCCCCTCAATCACTGCCTTAGAATAGCTCCTTCTTCGGTTTGCATCTGTCTGGTTGTTGTCTTTCCCCCCTGCCGTCTTCTCTCCTGTCACATTCTCTTGCATGAACACGTAGGCATACACACGTACACATTTACGTATATGCGCATGCAAAGGCACACATTCCCACACACGCACGCACACGCATACACGCATGCACGCACGTTCGGCAACTACGCACGAACAAACACACCCACATATACTAATATATATATATATATATATATATATACATATATATAATATGCTAATATGTTCTTCCAACCTGTTGGAAGTGAAGCGCACTCGTATCAAGGCTGGGGACGACTCGTTCGCTGTAGCTGCTGCGTCCCTATGGAACACTTACCAAGTGTTGTTAAAACCTGTGACACTCTTGCCAGCTTCAAATGTCGTCTGAAGACACATTTCTTTTGTATTTCATATTAGTGTCACTCTAGATGAACACTGCCCTCTACTAAATCCAATTTTAATTAGTTGTATTCGTATAATGATTATTCATTATTCATCACGTAAACTATTTTATATCAAATGTTTTACTGATTTATTTATTATTATTAATCATACATATATATAATTATTTAGTAATAGTATTTTTATGTAGTTATTGTACTAGATTGATTATTATTAATATGATTAAATTTTTATGAATAACTTCTTTATTTAGAAATTCTACATTATTCAATATGTATGTATTTATTTATTTATTTTATTCTTTACTACTAATATTTATTCTAAACTAATATACGTCTACATGTTTATTACAATTCAACCATTTTTATGCATTTTAATACGTTTTGAAGCTCCACGAAAAATACTGGATGTGGCGCTATTCCAAATAAAATATAGTATTACAGGTGTATATTATTATTATTAATCACATCATATCCTTGTACTTACTTGGTAATAAACTATAGCTCAAATAGTTGACCGCGGCACAACTTTGAGTGGTGTCATTGTTATAAGCTGTCGTCTATGTTGTCTTTTGGTGTCTTTCAAGACACAGAATGACAAGGTAACGCCCACGACCCGGTTATATACGTATTGTTTGGCGGTTGCAGTACTAATCCAACTTACACACACTCTATAATTCAGGAAGGTGTGCTTCATAATACAAGCGTTGTTTGTCTTGGCTATTGTTTACTAAATAGTCCTTCAATCACGGCTCGGAAAGCAAATTATTGAGTATTACTTAACGAATGTTTGTGTTGGCGATATATCGGCAATATACTCTCAGTTAAACAGTCCCACTCTGCTAAAGCAACACGCCTAGTCGTAGACGGTATCATGTCACTAAAGCAGTACAGCTAGACGGACACGATCACACGCTACAAAAACAATACGTCTAGGCGGATACGGTATCACGCCACGCATTACGGCAATACGAATTCCATAAAGCACTACAACACGACGGTGACGGCCCCTCACCACTAAAGCCATATGGCTAGATGGAAACAGCTTCATGAAACAACGTTACCAAGGGTTGCGGCCTTGTACCATTACAACAACAGAGAAGCTAACACTAACAACCCCAGACCGAAACGACTACAGTAATTAAACGAACAAAAGCAACTGTATATTATAAAACCATCCAATCGCCGCTGTCGTTGAGAGATGGTAGTAAATAACCCCACACAGATAGAGAGTATCAAACAAATATTGTTAAGTTTTTTTAATCTTGTTAAAACCTTGGTTATAGTAAAGCAGCTTTGTCATCATCCGACATATCTGGCTAGGAATGCTTGTACTTGTAGTTATTTTCCATAAACCGCGAGCACACCAATACATACGGTGTACGCAGACAAGGAGTGCATCATAATAATGGCTGAAAACCAGAAAACGCTATATAAAATGCAGCAATTCAAATGAACATATACCATACATGTCATATTAAAAACCAAACCACAAAACTTATGCTTACGCCCTCTGCCGTAAATGGTATAATATATATATATACACACACACATATATATATATATATATATATACATACTCGCTACAAGAAAAAATACAGAGGAGATAACATAATCTTATTCCAGAACATTAAACCTTAGTTACGAACAACATCGAAAACAAAACAAAAGTCCTTAGAACTGCTCAAGACGCTTTACTCCCGGTCAGACTTACTCAATCCAACACCATCTCGACATCTGTGGGAATCATTCAGCCACGCTACAATTAATGCGCGAAGACTATTCACTAAATACCCACCACTGTCTATATCCATGTACACATTTATACAGCTGAGAGTGAATGAACTGGCCCACGATAGCACATGATTCGGGTTCTCTTGATTGAGATGATGACGTTGAAGCCACTGCGCCATGAGCTCGACAATAACTTTATAGACGACGAGACTAACTGGAGATCAAGTAAAATCCTTGAACATATTGATATTAGAAGTTTTTCTCACGCTTATGTACGTTAGAAAAACTACAGCACACGACCGAAGTCCGTATTGTATGTTTGTGAATATATTGACTTTAATTGTTCACACTTACGGAAGATATAAAAACTAGTGGATTGAAGTTGCGCAGGTAAGAAAACAGTGTTGATTAGATATGCGAAATAATAATATATGCAGAGAGAGAGAGAGAGAGAGAGAGAGAGAGAGTGTGTGTGTGTGTGTGTGTGTGTGTGTGTGTGTGTGTGTGTGTGTGTGTGTGTGTGTGTGTGTGTGTGTGTGTGTGTGTGTGTGTGTGTGTGTGTGTGTGTGTGTGTGTGTGTGTGTGTGTGTGTGTGTGTGTGTGTGTGTGTGTGTGTGTGTGTGTGTGTGTGTGTGTGGTTTGTGTGTGGGGGGCGTGTTTTTCTGTGTCGTGCGATCGAGCGTAACTTGGAATGTGACATGGCCAGTGTCAGTATGTCAATTGAACGTTTGACCAGGCGCGGATACATGGTTATTTAAACAAGACATCTATCCAGGATGTTCTCCGTGCCGACGATGACGTCACACTGGTAAAGGAACCAACGTAAATAATACCAGATCAAACGCAAATGGCGAAAGAGTTGACCTCATATCACAAGTTATCTACGAAAGCAATAAATCCAGAAGGAGGTGTTATGTTCACTAGTGACATCCCGTTCAGATTATGGGAATGCACTTCTTGATGGTCTCCCACACACGGTGATGCAACGTCTACAAAGGGTGCAGAACTGTGCCGCTCGCCTAATTACTCGCACGAGGAAATACGAACACATCACGTCCGTGTTGCAGCGTTTACACTGGCTACCCGTTCATTTGAGACCGACCTACAAAGTGCTGATGTTTACGTATTGTGCCTTGAATCGTTTAGGGCCGGACATTGATGTGAGTTAATTAGCTACCGCCCCATCAACATAAATCTACGATCTACCTCACAGCCTCGCCTTTTGTTCGTACCGGCCTCAAAAACTTACTCGTGGTAATCACAGTTTCGCGGTTTGATCGGCGGTTCTATGGAACAATTTGCCTCCTACGCTAAGGATAGCAACATCATCACAAGGGTTTAAAACTTTTGAAGACTTTTTTAATCAAGCGTTTTATAATACACCGACGAGGACATTTTATGTGCTTTCTTTAGATAAATATATTTGGTTTTATTAGTTTAGCATATTTATGGTTATTCTTTTTGTATAAATTAATGCATTTAAAGTAGTATTTTTAAGAATGTCTTAATGTATGTATTTGTTTAACAGTTTTATATTATATCTCTTTTTAAAAAAAATTTCAGTAACTATATTTCAGGTAATGTTATATTTGTTATGCGTTTATTTCTTACTTAGCATTTCTTTTTTGTTTCATTATTATTATTATTGAGCATTCAACAATCAATAGTAGCCGTTTGGAAAGCACCCAGGAACTGTATCACGGAATATCGCTTTTTCGTTATTGTAAGTGCATGATATGGAGTTATACAATAATTTTAGAGCATTCATGTGTAGAATGCTCGAAACTATGCAACATCATCAAAAGGGTTTAAAACACGTTTAATGTGTACATTTTATGTGCTTTCCTTAGATAAACATATTTTGTTTTATTAGTTTCTTAGCAAATTTCTGGTTATTCTTCTTGTATAAATTAATGTATTTAAAGTATTGTTTTAAGAAAGTCTTAATATATGTATTTGTTTAACAGTTTTTTAATGATCTCTCTTTTTTTAATTGTTTTTAGTAACTATATTTCAGGTAATGTTATATTTTTACATGTTAATTTCTTAGGTATCATTTCTTTTTATGTAATATATTATTGTATATGTGTATATGTATGTAAAGCGCCCGAGAGCAATTTCTAATAATCGGGCGCTATCTAAATACTTAATATTATTATTTCATTATTATTACTGAGCTGTCAAATGTTGGCTGTTAACAATCTATAAGAGCCGTTGCATATTATAGCAACCAGGAACTGTATCACGGAATATCGCTATTATAGGTGCATGATATGCAGTTCGTTGCAACTGCTCATCACAGACCAGCCATATTGGTACAATACGTTCAAACATGTTGATATTTTGATTGTATTTTATTTAAAATAACAAATCAAGTCGATGTTTACCTCTAAGAACTAGTGTAATAATATATAAACATAACATGTGTAATCGTATACTTATCTATGCTATTGCGCAAATGCTGGCAAACATTAAAACAATGCATTGTGGAATTATCCAACACAATAATGTGATTCTACGTGTAGCATGTACGCAACTACATTAATTCAATGGGCACCTTTAAAGATAACGATACACAATAAAATCATGTTTTAATTCGCAAACTCACATAACAGACGGACATGTGCTAATTTTAGTCAAACAACAACATTCGATATCTTATGTCATATGAATCCAGGATTGTTGTATTACATTCGTTAGAAGGCCCCTAAATCAGCGCAAGCCGAATGGTTATTTAAGGTAAACTACCCCTATCAGATACCCCACGCAATGGGAGAAAGTCGCCGAATTAGTTGTACAGCTGTTCTAGACCTAGAACTGTCGGTTCATCGTGACTGGTATGGTAATCATCGTGAACACACACCCACGTCTCAGATCAAAGGGCACAGGATATCGTAATGTAAATAGTAGTTCGACCACTCTCACGAATGACTGAGCTGTGATGTGTATTCAAATAATAATCCCTGCTTCCCCACATAACGTGTAATATCAGCCATGATTGGCTAACATGAAACCAGCCGAATCTTGAAAGTAAACAAGATGGTTGGTTCAGCTTAAATTCAGCGTTTCGGAAAGCGAATGTACTCAGACTGGTGAAATCAGCTGCACCCGGTGCTCGCTGTGATGGGCTATATACAGCTGCACCCGGTGCTCGCTGTGATGGGCTATATACAGCTGCACCCGGTGCTCGCTGTGATGGGCTATATACAGCTGCACCCGGTGCTCGCTGTGATGGGCTATATACAGCTGCACCCGGTGCTCGCTGTGATGGGCTATATACAGCTTCGTATACTTAGGTATGCACGAACACTCGTGAAAAAACGCATCAACACATAAATCTATGTGATACAAACATGTACGGGAAGCAATCGGAATAAGTTGGAACAGCGCGCATAACTTAATGAAATATGCGTGTGGGATATTGTCGTAATTCATTGATCCAGTACACATATCCAAAACAAAAGCAACAATGTGAACGCCAGATATCGTTTAATACAATCGCGTGCACCTGTAGTGAGAGGAACACAAATATCCTTCTTGGCAAAAAGGAGCATTTGTTTATGTCAGAAACACGATTGTTCTACTTGGCAAAGAAGGACACGTATAACGTCAAGAACACAAGTGTCCTTCCTGGCTAGTGAAAAGAGCCTGACAACCAAAACCATTCCGTACTCTATACAGGGACAATATTCCTTAAACAGCTGAACATTGGTCTGATGCGCCGAATTTCAATTGAAACTTGTGGGATTTATATATATATATAAATATAATTATGTACATATATATATATATATACATTATGGACATATCAATACGTTAACGTTGAAGCATTGTTTCTGTTCCAGTCATTGGGAAATTTAGTCAACTCGTTGATGTATGCCTTGGTGATCCCTCCGTTGAAAAAAGAAAACATATTGATCCTGAGTGGGGAGACTGGCAAACGAAAGAGCTGTCTATAAACAATCCATCAAGGCTGCAACGTCCGGAAATGGATAAGCAAACCCAAGAATTGATCCTGAGTTGCTGAAGAAGTTCCGGACGTTATATATCTGTCATTTTTACCATTGTCCTCTAGTATATGTTGGCGATGTAATTCGAAAAACATAGTTAATGAAAGAAATATATTTTGGTTGACGAATTTAGCTGAGAAACATTCGCCAGACGGCGCTACTGTGGTGCTACGTTTGATTTGCCAAATGTTTTTTCTGGCTGCACACAATGTTGTAGGCCTCGTTGCAACAGGAGCTGGGTGTTGGTCACGGGGACGATCAAAATACTGTAGCAGTGATCAATGTTGATCTTGAGTTATTGCTCTACGGTTGGCTGTAAGTTAGAACCATATGAATTCATATTGCCAGCCAACCCGAGGCCGTGTTGTTTCTGTTAAAATTGGCCACTAAGTGGACGGTATTACGTAAAAAACAACGGAAGAGCAAGAGGGATAAGGTGGCCAATGTTATCCTTTCTCGAGGACGTCGAGTTCGCCGATAACATTGTGCCCTGCCTTATATATGACCAGCAGAAAAAAGACAAACATTCTCGATGTCATCAGCCAAAAAATTATTACTACAAATAAACAATATCAGCATCTAAGATGATGAGGCTATACGACAGAAAGCCAGTATGAGTGTATCTCGATCATGGCGAAGTGCACACCCGAGACACATTCACCTACCTGGGAACATAGTATGCAACGATGGCGGGGCTGAGGTTGACATCAAGAATCGCAGAAACATGGCCGGAGATGCATCCTTCAGACTGAAACATGTTTGATGATCAACAATATATACTAAAAGAACAACTCTCAGACTACACCAACGCAGTGGCCTCTTCACACTATTATATATTTCAGAATGCTGGCTGGGTATGACAGAACTAGACCTAAGATACTGTTCTGCCTTCCCCATTAAATGAGAATATGAGCCTATACCAACGCAGTGGCCTCTTCACACTATTATATATTTCAGAATGCTGGCTGGGTATGACAGAACTAGACTACTTTTCTGCCTTCCACACTAAATGCTTTCGAATCCGGTTTCAGCTTCTGCTCCGACTCTGCCCCCAATATTGGCCATGTTCCGACGAGTAAGCATTAACATCACGATACCTTTGGAATATCAATTTCTGTGCAATTAGAAAAGTTTAACATAAGCGCGCAGTGGAACTGCTGCCTATCGGGGGCCACTACATGCATCACCGTTACACCAGAGAAGTACATCATCACCACCACCACCAATGCTTCCTGTTTAGATGAGCAGGAATATTTCGAACCTCGGCTATTTAAAACTAGAATAGTTAGCCTATTTCAGATTATGTATATGTGCTCAAAGTCAATCTTAAATCTGTATTGTTGCTATCGTTGAAAGGTTTTACTGCCTGCGTTGTATGCACCCAAACACTTCACATAAAGACGCGATGAAGAGCTGTAAATAATGCAGAGAGCGTGAGTGTTAGTATAGATTTGTTGCACGATACTTGTATATGGTTGAGTGTTGCCCCATTTGGATGTTGTTGAAACTACCGAACACTGTGCGATCGTAATCAGTACTTGGAACTGTGCGTTTGTAGCACACCCATAACTGATTAAGAGAGGAACATTGAAGAATAAACAAAACAATGGAAAAATCCGGAAAGTACCTTGTTTTTTCTCTCAAATAGAAACAGGAAATATTTATTTGTTCCATATACACAATACAACAGAATAATTGTTACAAAAATTAAAAAACTATACAATATATTGTAGTCGAGTCGATATGAAAAAGTAATTAGTATATAATGTAGGACAACAAAATAGAGTATTATGTCAGGTAAGGGACGGGAGACTCGTACGAAGATCAATTATAATTGTTGTTGTCTTAGGAAGCCACCCTATGAGTTAACTTCAGCCATTATTAAACTTATATAATAGCAGAAATTCCATAGTAAAAGTGGTGCATCAAAAGAAGCTATTACACAATAATTTCAAGTAAGTTACGTGGAAAGTATACAGACGAACTGGAAATGATGACTAGTATCAAAAATAGATAAGCTAGCGAAAAATGAACAACCCAGAACAGGTCCAAAACATGAAATTCTACGGTCGCTAGCATCCATAAATTTGACAATTGTCCTTTGGCATACCTGTTGGCGACGTCATTCCAAAAACGCATAGGTTACTGAAAGTAATTTATTTTTGCTACCTTCGATTTGCCAAATGTTATTTCTGGCTGCACACAATGTTGTAGGCCTCGTTGCAACAGGAGCTGGGTGCTGGTCAAGGGGGCGATCAAAATACGGTAGCAGTGTTACATGTTGATCTTGAGTTACTGTTCTATGGGTGTCTGTAAGTTAGAACCATATGAATTCATATTGCTAATCTACCCGAGGCCGTGTTGTTTTTGCCAAAATTGGCCACTAAGTGGACGGCTTTACTAATTGATCAACCGAACGATCTTTTTTTCTGAGAATACGGAAGGGAAAGAATGGGTAAAATGTGGACACGTGTACTGGGCAGGGTCATAGAGCGGACAAAATGTTTGATAATATATTTGCAAAATTTGACGTGACATTTAAGTAGTGGGTGTGACGAGAGCCCGGCTTGGACACACATTATAACTCGCCTGGTGTTCTGACGCAGCCTGTAGCCATTGCAAAATTTATAAGCATTAATTGGAGATTTTCCTGTAGACGCTTTAAAATGAGAACTCAGTCTTGCTTAAGGATCCTGTTTTGAATGTAGTTATTTTATGTTTCACTCGTTAAGCCGAGCCACAGGATATGTTTCATTTGCGAAAACTGACGAAGAAGACATCTTTATCCACCAGTAAATAATGCAAACGTGTTTATTTACTAACTACTGTGGCTGAAACTACGGTAATGTATCGATCAATATTCAACCAATCAATATTGGTTCCCCACTGACACCAGCGATAACGTCATTCAGGCAAACAACGCTGCGCTCAAACGTCGTGGAGAGCGGAGTTGGTTGTTACACGGGTTGGTTCTCACAATCCTTTCATGTTTCCCGTAGTTGGCGAGAGCGAGCGGAATTATCACAGTAGTGACCGCCTTGTTGACACGTACCGTTGTTGAAGTGTCTGTGACTATCATGTAGTATATAACAGACGGACAAGCAAGAGGGATAAGGTGCCAATGTTTGCCTTTCTCGAGGACGTCGCCGATGATATTGTGTCATGTCTTACACACTATATGACAAGCAGAAAAAGACGAACATTCTCAATGACATCAGACAAAAATTAGGACTACAGATAAACATTATTAACATCTAAGATGAAGAGGCTATACGACAGAAAGCCAGTATGAATGTATCTCGATCATGAAGAAGTGCACACCCGAGACATCTTCACCTACTTGAGAACATAGTATGCAACGATGGCGGGGCTGAGGTTGACATCAAGAATCGCAGAAACATGGCCAGGGGTGCATCCTTCAGACTGAAACATGTTTGATGATCAACAATATACACTGAAAGAATTTGAGCCTATACCAACGCAGTGGCCTCTTCATACTATTATATATTTCAGAATGCTGGCGGGGTATAACAGAACCAGACCTAAGATACTGTTCTGCCTTCCTCACTAAATGTCTTCGACTCCGGCGACTCCGGCGACTCCGGCGACTCCGGCGACTCCGGCGACTCCGGCGACTCCGGCGACTCCGGCGACTCCGGCGACTCCGGCGACTCCGGCGAAAGCTTCTGCTCCGACTCGGCCCCTAATATTGATCATCACGATATCTTTGGAAGACCAATTTATGTGCAATTAGAAACAGTTTACCAAAAGCGCGCAGTTAAACTGCTGCCTGTCGGGGGCCACTACATGCATCACAGTTACATCAGAGACAGCCATCATCACCACCACCACTAATGCCTCCTGTTTAGAGGAGCACAACTTCTTTGAAACTCTGCTATTTAAAACTAGAATAGTTAGCCTGTGTTAGATTATGCATATGCTCAAAGCCCACCTTAAATATGTATTGTTGCAATCGTTCAAAGGTTTTACTTCCTGCGTTACATGTACCCAAACACTTCACATAATGACGGGATGAAGAGCGGTAAATAATGCAGAGTGTGTAAGTGTTAGTATAGATTTGTTGCACGAAACTTGTATTTGGTTGATGTGTTGCCCCGTTTGGATGTTGTTGAAACTACCGGACTCTCTGCGATCGTAATCAATACTTGGAACTGTCCGTTTGTAGCACCCTCATAACAGATTAGGAGAAGAATATTGACGAAACAACAAAACAAGGGAAACATCCGGAAAGAACCAAAAAGCTATACAATATATTGTAATCGAGTCGACATTTAAAAGTTATAAGTATAACATCTAGGGTAACAAAATAGAAGATTATATCATATAAGGGACGGGATGTTCCTACTAAGACTAATTATAGTCGCTGTCGTATTAAGCCTTCAGCCATTATTAAACTTATATATAAAAGCCGAAATTCCACAGTAAAATTGGTGCATCAAAAGAAGCTATTGACAATAATTTCAAGTAAGTTAGGTGGAAAGTATACAGACGAACTCGAAATGATGACTAGTATACAATATAATTGAAACACAATGTCATCTATTATTGATAACAAACATCGCAGTAGCACTCCTTTCTACATGCGAGGTGGGTGGGGGCATTATCCCAGTCACTTGATCCAGAGAGGGTAGAATACGGGGGCTGGAGCTTCAGAGCGACTCCTCTGTCGGAACTTGACATAGGGAGACGGGATGGGTGTTTTTGAATATTATAAACCCCCTTTGATCTGCCTATGTATAAGAGCATCTCCTAACTCGTCGACAAAGGCGCGAGAAGAGGGGGCACTTGAGGCAGCTGTCCATGGAATTTCGCTAGTGGGCAGACGTATGTTTCTGCCCCCCAGTAAATGTGAGCCTGAATGTGGTTTTTGGCGAGCTTCAAGGGGATGCAAATCGATGTTTTCTGAAGGCCTTATGGTGGATGCATTGGCAAGCCTCAAGAAGGGGGTGTGCAATTGTAGGTTTCAGATGATCTTAACAAATTGTCAACGTTACCGCGAAAAATATTCAAGAGCATCCCCACCCCGTTTTCGGGTGTCATCATTCGCGAGCTGACTGAGAAGCAATGGCGAACAATCTTCAACAGCACAACAATTCAATTGTTTTAAAAGCAGCCGACATCCGCGAACAAAGATATTTCGTTTTATTAAATCTGAGAAAAACGTATGTCAACTAGTTCCGGTCTCCCTATATGCAGTCCGTATGTGCGAACTTAATAAAATTAATAGAAGTAGAAAATAAATATAAAACAGTACTAAGTCACTGTGAATGGATGAGACGGACTCACTCTGACGGGGTGAGACGGACTGGCTGTGACTGGGTGAGACGGACTCACTGTGACTGGATGAGACGGACTCGGTGTGAATGGGTGAGGCGGACTCACTGCGACTGTTTGAGACGGACTCGCTATGACTGGATGAGACGGATTCACTCTGACTGGGTGAGACGGACTGGCTGTGACTGGGTGAGACAGACTCACTGTGACTGGGTGAGACGGACTCACTGTGACTGGGTGAGACAGACTCACTGTGACTGGGTGAGACGGACTCACTGTGACTTGGTGAGACGGACTCACTTTGACTTGATGAGACGGACACACTGTAATTGCACATCATATATAGTTACTTGCCGGTATAGTTCAAATACGGATTGACGTAAGTCAAAATCTAGTTCGTGGTATGCTCGAGAGTAGACTTAAATCAAGTGCAATATATTTTAGCGTTATTATGCTATAAGGTATCGCCCGACGAATCGGTGCAAACTCGTTCATGTAAACACGATGTCATTCGTATCTCTGTTGTGTTGTTGTCCTTCTTGCTGGTGTCACAATTTACACCGTTTTAGCTGTTGTCACTGTTTTCACAGTTGCCATGGCTGTAGTAGTAATTGTTGTTGATAACGTTTTTGTTGTCACTACTGTAGTTGTTGTTACTATTGTTGCCGTTGACACGGTAATAACTCAAAGATGCGACCCACATCCCGGAAAGGATCAAGGGGAAGGAGAAGCCAGTGTACCAAACACACGGCCGAACAATGAAAACGGCCAATAGTGCCCGGGGACCCAAATAACGAATCTCTGCTCTCGAGGCCACGTTTATTGCATGACTTGCTAGTCATGTTGAACGGCTGTCATAGAGAGTGCCAGGTGAGGCGTGGTACTAGTATGACGGCACACAATCATCAACGTTTTGATCTGGTTTGGAAGAGATGCCGCACCATCGGAGTAACCATAACAAACTTGGCAGAGAGAGAGAGAGAGAGAGAGAGAGAGAGAGAGAGAGAGAGAGAGAGAGAGAGAGAGGGGGGGGAGGGAGAGAGAGAGAGAGAGAGAGAGAGAGAGAGAGAGAGAGAGAGAGAGAGAGAGAGAGAGAGAGAGAGAGAGAGAGAGAGAGAGAGAGAGAGAGAGAGAGAGAGAGAGAGAGAGAGAGAGAGAGAGAGAGAGAGAGAGAGAGAGAGAGAGAGAGAGAGAGAGAGAGAGAGAGAGAGAGAGAGAGAGAGAGAGAGAGAGAGAGAGAGAGAGAGAGAGAGAGAGAGAGAGAGAGAGAGAGAGAGAAGAGAGAGAGAGAGAGAGAGAGAGAGACAGACAGACAGACAGACAGACAGACAGACAGAGACAGACAGATAGACATAGAGACAGAGAGACAGAGAGACAGAGAGACAGAGAGACAGAGAGACAGAGAGACAGAGAGACAGAGAGACAGAGAGACAGAGAGAGAGAGAGAGAGAGAGAGAGAGAGGAATAGAGAGAAGCGGCATAAAAGCTATGATTATAAAGAGCTCTGCATTTCTATTTAAAAAACCAGATATCAGATAAAGTGGGCGCAAATATATAGTGAGGCATCAAGCTGGCTTCCTTATGTACGGAAACGGCGTGCAGATGCGGTGTGCAGCAAAACAATGATTACAGTGCCTGTGCATGACATTATTATAAATAGTTCCGTAAGTACTTACGCGGATGCGTTTTGTCATTCGGATGCGGTACATCAAATTGCTCCACGTAGCGATTCGAATCGTATCTGATCAAGAATCGGATAGGAAATTCCCAATCGACACATCACATAGATATATTCCCCATTCAACATGCCGCATCCGAACGCGTCTCCGTACATATGGAATCCTAGCTGTAGCAAATGTATGTTGGCCGACAAGTTTGATGATGTCAGATGTTACGTCGTAAATCCACACGACCATATTTGGCCAAAGTAAAAAAGTAACAGTTTGTGTGTTGTTGTTGTTCCCGCTGTTGCTGTTGTTGTTGTTCTTGTTGTTGCTGTTGTTGTTCTTCTTGCTGTTGCTGTTGTTCTTGTTTCTGTTGTTGTTGCTGTTGCTGCTGTTATTGTTTTTGTTGTTGTTACTGCTGTTGTTGCTGTTGTTGTTTCTGTTGTTGTTTCTGCTGTTGTTGCTGTTGTTGTTGTTGTTGTTATTGTTGCTGTTGTAGTTATTGTTGTAGTTGTTGTTGTTCTTGATGTTGTTGTTGTTGCTACTGTTGTTGCTGTTCTTGTTTATGTTGTTGTTGCTGTTGCTGCTGTTATTGTTGTTGTTGCTGCTGCTGCTGCTGTTGCTGTTGTTGTTGTGGTTGTTGTTATTGTGGTTGTTGTTATTGTGGTTGTTGTTGTTGTGGTTGTTGTTGTCAACGAACGTCAATACAACCACCGCGCCCAGGCAGTAGTCTTGTAGTACAGGCGAGCAATGTCGTGCTCTGGCGCTCGAGCGTGACATCAACATGTCCCGGTTGGACTAGTCCAAACAGCTGGCTACCATGACCCAAGACCTGGTAGTGTTTGACCATAATAATTAAGAGCATTTATTAATTTATTTATTGAATGCGTTTTGTTGAACGACCAGCGTACAATGCCCGACTCGTGGACTCATACTCGAACAAACACATGACTACCACCACAAGTTTAGCAGGGTACAAGGGGGAGATATAATACAATAGACTTGTTGTGTCGGAAGACAGCACCACCATGTCTTACATTTGAGGCTGATTGGCGGGCAAAACTGATACTCTGATCAACACATTCGTTGACCTGGAACGCGGCGCTACTGGGTAATTGCGTGGTAGACAGGCACTACCCGATAGACGGCGAGAGTGGGTAGGTTGTTGTTACAACACGTGGACAGGTAAGGTTTGGACAAGCGTAGTTGGCGAACAGGTACGCGTGTGTACGTGGGGCGCAGTGGCGCAGTAGCTAGATGGTCGGATTCTCAATCGGACCAACCCGGGTTCGAATCCTGTGCAGCAGGTCGAACCTTGGACGAGTTCGTTCACTCTACGTTGCTACAGTCCACTACAGGATTATAGACATTGGTGCATATTTGTGTATGAATAGTCTTTTCGCATTTTTATTTGCTGAATGCTTCCCAGAGACGTACAAATTGTGGTCAATTAAACAGGTCTGCCTTGGAATCAAGTGTAAAGTGCTTAGAACAGTCCCAAGGACTGGATATTGCGTTATATAATAACTTACCTTTACTTAATGCATAATCATACGCAGACCTACCGGTACGCATGCATGGGCATGTGTTGTAATGTAATCATGCACGCATGGGTCCATGTTTGTATTTATATATGCATATATATATATATGTGTGTCAGTATATATACATATATATATTATATGTATGTAGGCACTCTTGTATAGGTAAGCATGTATGCATACATGCATTTGTGTGTGTGTGCGTGCGTGCGTGTGTGTGTGCGTGTATGTGTGTGTGTGTGTGTGTGTGTGTGTATGTGTGTGTGTGTGTGTGTGTGTGTGTGTGTGTGTGTGTGTGTGTGTGTGTGTGTGTGTGTGTGTGTGTGTGTGTGTGTGTGTGTATGTGTGTGTGTGTGGGTGGGTGGGTGAATGTGTGGGTGTGTGCGCGTGCGTGCGTGAGTGCGTGCGTGTGTGTGTGTATGTGTGTGTGTGTGTGTGTGTGTGTTTGTGTGTGTGTGTGTGTGTGTGTGTGTGTGTGTGTGTGTGTGTGTGTGTGTGTGTGTGTGTGTGTGTGTGTGTGTGTGTGTGTGTGTGTGTGTGTGTGTGTGTGTGTGTGTGTGTGTGTGTGTGTGTGTGTGTGTGTGTGTGTGTGTGTGTGTGTGTGTGTGTGTGTGTGTGTGTGTGTGTGTGTGTGTGTGTGTGTGTGTGTGTGTGTGTGTGTGTGTGTGTGTGTGAAAGTAGGTATAACCGACTAACATTCAACAAATATTCTTTAAATGTCAAGAAAACTATTTCGTGTACTACTCTACTCGGTACCCCCCCCCCCCCCCCCCCCCCTATTCCCGGTGTATCCGTGTTATGTTCATGCAGCCCTTTCTCTGTTTGTACTGAATTTACGCCAACTATAGGGTAGGTTGGTATTGGGCAATCAAATTTATTAACACAGGGATTGCCACTGTGCACATATAATATATACAATAGTCACATTTTGTGCACAGCCAGGTACATCCAGATTACAGAGTGATGGACCACACATGTTATGTACAACACATTTTGTACATTTAGAATAATCAAACTAGACATTTACCAAAAAACCCTTGATTGCTGTTATATTAATTACAACATACCGACTGTAATATGCTTACAGTATATAGAACACAAGGGAAAAAGATACCTGGTGTGCAGACTGCACACCTTTCTATAGTACTAGCCACAGTAATTCAGCTTGATATATACAAAAGTGGGGGATAAAAACCCCCCTATCTTACAACATTCATGTCACAACCCTATTTAGTTATCTTGCATTATGTATGCTCATATGGAAGTAACTAACACACGCTATACATACAACAGATACAACGGGTGGGTGGGTGGTATTCAAAATTTTGTAGTCAAATCTGAAGTTGTCACGATGGCGAAGCGAAATGAAGTGACGAGAAAACCTTGCATCGTCTCCTGCCCACAATTTTTTTCCCGCGCCCGCTGCTGGCCAATAGGATGCCGCGTAACTGACACGGGCTGAATGGGTATTTTGGGCCAGCTTATTAAGCGTTGAGGCGATTCAAGGGGGGTGAATAGTCTTTAAATGTCAAGAAAACTATATGCACAATATTCCATATGCCTCAAAAAGAAAATTGAAATCTCCGCATTTTGGTGTAAATGACTTCACATTTTGGATATTACATTAAATAGTCCTTTAAATTGGCAGATTCATACGAATAAAAGAGCTGACGTAATAAGTAAAACATTAGAAATGTTAAATAAACTTCACGTTTTACCACAAATACACGATCTACTATGTTCATATGCCAAATTATTCCTGATATTGTTTCAATTAAATTGGAGTCTCGCTTTACAGCGGTCCCTTCGAAATAAAGCCACCTGGTAATCAGGACCACCCATGACAGTCCCAAATATTGTCTATAATTTGCAATTTGTCTAAGAAATAATCCCCGTTGGTTCGATCATTTCGCTGTTTAGATAATTTTGATCCAGTCCAGATGGTGACTTACCTTAACAGCGACGTTCTATTGTAGCTGTGTCAGATTGTCAGTCACCAGATTGCTGATTTGCCGGTATGCGTTCGAATCATTCTTGGCTAACCTCGATCAACCCATGCGATATATGATACTTATTCATTAGAAATAACTTTAATTGTAATAGTGTGCTCAAAGCGGTCGATTCCGGTTATCCTGCAGTTGTAAAGCATTCGCCAAATGCATGGGTAACCTTCTTAAATAGAACTACTGGCCAGCTGTCGACTTTGAGTCTCACTAGCTTAGCTGAGATCAAATCAACAGCGACTAATCAGTGCACCCAGGAAGCGTAATCTTGTAATGTAATTTATTTAGCTAGCTAGGAAACACGTGTGTCTAAGTGTCTTAACTAGGGATACCCTAGGACGATTCTGATCGCAGAATCCGCTTGGTTCCTCAATGATCAGATCTTCTTCAGAAGGAAATATTAATAGTTCGTGGTTCACGGTTCCAATAGTTAGTGTTATTGGAACTTCGTAGTCGTATAGTCTCGCCTGGGTAGACTAATATTTGTCTAGGCGATATTTAAATGAATTCATTGACCTTGCTTGCATTACTGATTCTGGTGGACTATTCCATGGTTCAGCCTCTCTAAGAGGGAATGCATTTGTAGGATGTTTAATTTTGCTCTTTAGGTAAAATATTTGAGTGTTCTCTATTTCCTGATCTCAGTGGAATTTCCTACCAGATGGTTTGGTGCGGATTCATTATCCTACACGTTGTGCATTATTTTGTAGACTTCAATCACGTCACCTCTTAGCCTTCAGCATGCAGGTGTTGGTTGATAATGTCTTCGTATAGACGGTGTGCGTATTTTTGTTGTGTTTGAGAGTGCGCACGCCAACGTGCATCTGTGCCGAAATGTTTAATGATCATATGTCACACGCTGGAGCGAACCGAGTATTAAGTGGCCCGGGCCTATTCTGCACAGCAGCCAAAATAGCTGCTTCGGTCATGTCCCATCATTGTTGTGATTTTGACAAAAATGCACATCTTATGATCGCTTCTTTCAATGTCCAGTTTACTTTTCTCGACAAACAATACAATATTAATTAAATACGTGCATTTAGGAGCACATAGATGACAAAACAACCAGTCAATATGAGTCTAAATATCCTCGTTTCATAAAACTTTCTTTTCTTAAAATTTGCTTTAATTTTAGCAGTAAATAAAACAATTAATACAACATTGCGGAAGACATTTCAACACGTGAGGTATCATGATGTGCATAATCTAAAAAGGTACAAAACTCCATTTCACTGTTTTGCCACTTAATATCCATTTTGTTGCGGCAGGTCGCCTACGATAGAGCAGCTGCATTCACTGAGATCCTTGTCGCCAATCACCAGACCATGCCGCGGAGTCGAGGCCATGGAAACAACGGCCGTCGCACGGGATACCCGGGAGATGATTCCGAGATGATAGGTCGTCCGGGCAATAAAACCGCCTACGTCATGCCAAAGGAGGTTTGTTGACCTGCACTTTTAATGTTTTGATGCTGTGTATCTGTGAACTCAAC
The DNA here is from genome assembly GCA_963995525.1 of Escarpia spicata. Taxonomy (NCBI): domain Eukaryota; kingdom Metazoa; phylum Annelida; class Polychaeta; order Sabellida; family Siboglinidae; genus Escarpia; species Escarpia spicata. Next base: position 69,636,361 of record OZ023207.1, read on the forward strand.
ACGGGCTTATCTGTTGATGTTAGATCGCGCACAAAATGTCATCGTCATGCACGCAAAACAAACAAATAAACTGACAGACAGACAGTCAGACCAGACAGAGAACCGTACTCTTTTATAATATAGAAATACCCCTCTATTGCGGCCAGGTTTGCAAGCGCCTTTACCTTTACCATACACGGTCACTTTTGCAGTCTAAAATCACTGTACCGGAAATAATATGATTCCCTATAGTTTTTGTTACGCATGCTGGTGACGCGGTCTGCTTGGACACAGACCCACTGGAGTTCGGCTTCATTGCGGTAAAAGACTTCTCGTATGTTCAACAAGGTTTGCTCTTTCATAAATCCATATACATTTTATATGTTGAGTATGATACACTGTATGGGAGATAGGACAAACACAAACATTACACTACTAGACACGATGAATAACAAAACGGAGACACGGACAAGACAAGGCTAGGCGAAGAATTTTTGCAAAATAAAAACCGAACAAGTTATGAACGTCATGATATCAGAAACATGTAAGAAGAGTATTTCCCGGTGGCCTAGAAATTATAAAAAGAACAAAAAATACCATCACAATTTAAAAACGGATAACAAATAAAATAACTGAACCGTAGGAAAAATATGTATATATATATAAACGGGCATTTATTTCTTCAAGTTGTCCCTCGAAATCTGGTTACGGTCATGAATTATGGGAAACTGTTAATCATCGGAAAAGATTGAGAAAACAAATGTAAGCGTTCCTTTTCTTCAGATGGGATTGCATATCAACACCGGAAAGTTTGGTGCTCGAGATACAAAGTGTATCTGGGGGAACAAGATAAACAGATTGTGTAAATGTTGTTGTTCTCCTTTTGTTTCCCTGTCGTCAAGGATGAGGCTGGTCTCGATTCCGTTTCTCGATTTCAGTTATTTTGTTTTCTTCTTCTTTTCGCTCACTGATCTTGCACTGCTCTCTCCACCAACTGTCTCCAATTCCCTCTGTCTTTCACTCTCGTTGTCCACTCTTCTCCAACCCTACCAAGTCTCTCTTTACGCTGTCCTCCCATCGCAGTGTAGGTCTTCCCCGCCTCCTTTCTCCCTCCACTCTCCGGGCATATGTTTTCTTTGCCAGCCGTTCTCCTCCCATTCTCTCCACATGTCCAGCCCACTTCAGTCGACTCCTCACCAGCTTCTTCTTAAATCTTCTTTTATTCCAACCTCCACCCTCAGTTCCCCCATTCTTCGCTTATCAGTTCTTCTCACTTGTGCAATTCTTCTTACCCAGTTATTTTCACAAACCTGAACCCTATATTGTTGTTTCACTGCCAGTGCCGTCGTATCTAGGCCATGCAGGTATGCCGGGGTAACACATGAACACAGTACCTTCCCTTTGAGTTTACGCAATATGCGCCTGTCTCCCATCACACCTTCAACTTTCCTCCAAGCAATTGCCCCTGCCTTTATCCTCCTGCGAATTTATATACGCCAGCTCAATTAAGTTAGATGACCGATGTAACTTTCTAATTTACGAACAGTGTTGGTTGTTTGAGTCGCGAAATCAATAGTGTGTTGTGTGTTGGGTACTCACTGTCACGCATGGGTGCATATCTGTTCACGGTCAAGAGTGGCTTGCTATGTGTGTGTGCGATCAGGCGTGGCCAATTACTGCATCTCACTTAAATGTGGTCGTGCTCACTAACTGATTGGAGAAACTGTTGACGCTTTATGACAAGTATGAATTGCGGCGTGTGTGTCCAGCGTCTGTCCCAAGACGTGCTGACAGTTAAAACCCAACTGCTACTAGACTGACATGTGTCCAGTCGTACTGTCATTACCTTAACAACAACAATAGCAATAGCAATACTAGCAATTCTTGTTATTATGGCGACACTAATAATAACAATGCAAATAAAAAACAATACAAACTACTATGAAAACCGTAATAGCAATGCCGCCAATAACAACATCAATAACAAACATGACAACATTTACATTAATTACTATATTACCAACATAGCATTCACAAGAGTCAGACCTTTAACAACGGTAAAAACACATAATAGTAACATTAACATCAATAACAACATCGCGCCAAAAATAACATTAACAAATATATTGACAATACACTAAATTAGAGAAGGTCAGGTATTCCTGGTGTTGGTCACGCATGTTGACAGAGGCTAGTAACACGATAAGCAATTTAGCAATTTTAACGTTTATTCAAACAAATTAAATAAATTAGATGTAAAAATGAATATACAAAGCATATAGGACTTCAATATTTAATTCCAGTTACCAGTAAACAAATAAAATATGATGGAAATAACAAACATCCCAAAACTATTGTTTTAGCTATTAAAATCAACAAGAAATAACTGTTTGGCAGACAGTGCTAACATCTGGTGATGACAGTAACACTACACGTGGGGAGACGGCAATGTTTATTTTAACTACTCTATCGATGAAGATGACGATTGCGCGCATGCGCTATAAGAAGTGATTATAAATGATGTCGCTGGTTGTAGAGCGCGGGAGCCTACCGTTTAGAACATCAGCATGTGCGTAGTAAGAATTATGTTGCTGTAATTTCGAAACTTGGGTGATTATGTTTGTGCATTCCATATTGCTCCAGTTCGCTCAGTCATAAATGGGCACCTGGCTAACATGTGAACTTATTCGCACAGTAATTGCAGCGCGGCTTAATGATTCCGAAATAATTGGAGATGGTGTTCGTATGAACTGCCAGTTGGTGACGTGTAAGGCGCTAAATACTGGAAACTGTGCTATACAAGAACTGTTTTTATCTTTCATAATGTCGATATCAACTAATCATATGATAGTAAAGATGTATTATTATTGTTATTAATTTTAATAATAATAATATCATTATCATTATCGTCATTATTATAAGTACTGTTATTATTAATGGTATTATTATTATTATCATCATCGTCATCAGTATTACACCAACATCGCTAAGGTGTACGGGATGAGACCAGGGCAGGAGCACGTCACCACTATGAGACGTTTACGTAATTACACATTTCAGAAAATTACGATACCCCGGGTCGTCGCACCCGTTCACCGTGTGAACGCCTTGGAAGAACGCACGCACCCCCGCCGGGCTCGGTATGACGACCCCATGGCCACGGAGTATGTGTCTTCGGATACGGAGTACGAGGGAGGAGATAGGAGGAGAGGCCGGGAGCAGATCTCCCCAACAAGGCGAGGGCATGATAAGAGGCGGGGGTGTTCGCACAGGCTGAGACTCTTCATCACCCTCGTCATTGTCGTTCTCCTCATGGGTCTTGTCATCGCCATCACTGCCGTCACAGCCTGGCCAGCGGGTAAGCATAACGACGGGTGGCGATGATGATTGCGGTTGTAGTGGTGATGGTCATGGTGGCGGTGATGATTGCGGTTGTAGTGGTGATGGTCATGGTGGCGGTGATGATTGCGGTTGTAGTGGTGATGGTCATGGTGGCGGTGATGATTGCGGTTGTAGTGGTGATGGTCATGGTGGCGGTGATGATTGCGGTTGTAGTGGTGATGGTCATGGTGGCGGTGATGATTGCGGTTGTAGTGGTGATGGTCATGGTGGTGGTGATGATTGCGGTTGTAGTGGTGATGGTCATGGTGGCGGTGATGATTGCGGTTGTAGTGGTGATGGTCATGGTGGCGGTGATGATTGCGGTTGTAGTGGTGATGGTCATGGTGGCGGTGATGATTGCGGTTGTAGTGGTGATGGTCATGGTGGCGGTGATGATTGCGGTTGTAGTGGTGATGGTCATGGTGGCGGTGATGATTGCGGTTGTAGTGGTGATGGTCATGGTGGCGGTGATGATTGCGGTTGTAATGGTGATGGTCATGGTGGTGGTGATGATTGCGGTTGTAGTGGTGATGGTCATGGTGGTGGTGATGATTGCGGTTGTAATGGTGATGGTCATGGTGGTGGTGATGATTGCGGTTGTAGTGGTGATGGTCATGGTGGCGGTGATGATTGCGGTTGTAGTGGTGATGGTCATGGTGGTGGTGATGATTGCGGTTGTAGTGGTGATGGTCATGGTGGCGGTGATGATTGCGGTTGTAGTGGTGATGGTCATGGTGGCGGTGATGATTGCGGTTGTAGTGGTGATGGTCATGGTGGCGGTGATGATTGCGGTTGTAGTGGTGATGGTCATGGTGGCGGTGATGATTGCGGTTGTAGTGGTGATGGTCATGGTGGCGGTGATGATTGCGGTTGTAGTGGTGATGGTCATGGTGGCGGTGATGATTGCGGTTGTAGTGGTGATGGTCATGGTGGCGGTGATGATTGCGGTTGTAGTGGTGATGGTCATGGTGGCGGTGATGATTGCGGTTGTAGTGGTGATGGTCATGGTGGCGGTGATGATTGCGGTTGTAGTGGTGATGGTCATGGTGGCGGTGATGATTGCGGTTGTAGTGGTGATGGTCATGGTGGCGGTGATGATTGCGGTTGTAGTGGTGATGGTCATGGTGGCGGTGATGATTGCGGTTGTAGTGGTGATGGTCATGGTGGCGGTGATGATTGCGGTTGTAGTGGTGATGGTCATGGTGGCGGTGATGATTGCGGTTGTAGTGGTGATGGTCATGGTGGTGGTGATGATTGCGGTTGTAGTGGTGATGGTCATGGTGGTGGTGATGATTGCGGTTGTAGTGGTGATGGTCATGGTGGCGGTGATGATTGCGGTTGTAGTGGTGATGGTCATGGTGGTGGTGATGATTGCGGTTGTAGTGGTGATGGTCATGGTGGCGGTGATGATTGCGGTTGTAGTGGTGATGGTCATGGTGGCGATGGTGGTAAATGTTGTAACAGTGATGACGATAGTGACTATGGACATGGTGATGATAATTATGTTGATGGTGTTGATGGTGTTGATATGATGACGATGACGTTGTTGATGATGTGGTTGATGATACGATGATGTTGACAAAACGATGGATGCGATGGGAATGATGGTGGTGATAATGATGATGGTGTATTTTGTAAACAAGAATAATAGCAATTATAGTAGTTAACATGATATAGGTTTGATCTCACAAATGGTTTACATATAACGATTATGTGCAGCTGGAGTAGAAATAGTTCAAATATTCCTAAAACCTGCCAGTTAACTATAACACTGCACATTGTGTGGAGCGCGGTGGCGCAGTGAGTAGAGCTTCGGACTCTCGACCGAGAAAACCCGGATTCGAATCCAGTGCTGCGGTGTCGAATCTTGGGCATGTTCGTTCATTCTACGATACTCAGTTCAGTTCACTCAGAACACGAAGAATGAGTACATTACTATAGACAGTGGTGGTTATTTGTGTACGAACAGTTTTCGCGCATTAATTACAGCGTGGCTGGATGTTTCCATGAGATGTCGAGACGGTGTAAACGGAGTAAAGTGTAAAGGGCTTTGAGCAGCCCCGAGGACTTGGTGCCCCGCTATGTAAGAACTTACCTTTATTTTATTTAACATTTTTCTCATTGCAGTAAATAACAAAGACACCGTCGTCAACGTGGGTAAGTGTGGTCGATAATTGTAATTGTCCATGTTTCAGTCTCATCAACTTCGTCACCCACGTTATTAATACCCAACCTTTAAGCATTGTAACTCTAACTGCACCAGAAAACTTGATCCACTCGCCTTTTGTTTAATAATTATGCAAGTCTCCTCTTTGCACCAATGGCTTCTGCACTACCAATCGGCGGTGTATTTGAAAAAAGAACAGCTAGTTATTTACAGTTACTGACGTTGTCACCGGACAAATCGTGTTGCCAGTCAGTCATTTCCCAGGTAGCGTCACTGTGGAGGTATTATCTGCTGAATGCAATGCCGTGTTGTATTGGACACGCACATCACATCAAATTAGACATATTTAAATAACATGTTGTTGCATTATGCACACACGTTTTTTTTAAATGTTATTGTTGTGGTCTAGAATACAGTGATGTTACCGGACAACTAGGTACACGTAAATACTTGTATAAATCCGTGGCAATAGGCAAGAAAACATTGCAGTGAGATCCGGACAAAGTATTTTTGTAGTTTCCATATATTTGAGGTATCCCTATGGGGACTCTTAGTGATGACACGCTAGCACAATTAAGTTTTTTAAATATGCAAACTACTGTCACCATTACGAATATTCTATTTTCGTTAATATCTCAGTAGTTATTGATAACAGCCAAACAAATGCAATGTATTTCTTTGCACAACATGTGACACTATTTTTGTTTATGTTAAGGGCGCCAATGTGGCATAACTCGGATTATTTATAAGGACACATACAATATTTAGAAAGTCCCAAAAGGTTGTCTGAACCTTACTGCAAGGTTCTCCCGTTTGACTGCTGGATTATGCCCTGAACACACGGGTGTTCTTGTTTAGGCACATACGAAACGAATCTACGACTGGCCAGTCGTAGCTACACGGAACAATTGGCCGACGTCTCCTCAACCTTGTTCAAGAGTACGCAAGAGGAAATATGTTCGGCGGTAGGCAAACCTCAATAAGTATATTGGAAGTTGTATTGTTGTCGTTGTAGATATTGTCTTCGCTACACTGAAATAATTCTTTCGTTGATTTTGTCATACTTTCGTTCATTCGTTCGTTTGTTCGGTGGGTTGGTCGTTCGGTCGGTCGGTTGTTCGTTCGGTCAGTCGGTCGGTCAGTCGTTCGTTCGTTCGTTCGTTCGTTCGTTCGTTCGTTCGTTCGTTCGTTCGTTCGTTCGTTCGTTCGTTCGTTCGTTCGTTCGTTCGTTCGTTCGTTCGTTCGTTCGTTCGGTCGTTCGGTCGGTCGGTCGGTCGGTCGGTCGGTCGGTCGTTCGTTCGGTCGGTCGGTCGGTCGGTCGGTCGGTCGGTCGGTCGGTCGGTCGGTCGGTCGGTCGGTCGGTCGGTCGGTCGGTCGGTCGTGTTCGTGTGTGTCTGTGTGCATGTGTTCGTGTGTGTGTGTGTGTAGGTGTAAGTGTTTTTATACGAGTGTGTGTCTTTATTTGCCCAGCTAAGTTTACGTTCCTAAGAATTGCCTCGCGTTTCAGACAAAGACGGTATTCGACGGGGCTATTAGCAACTGTGTGGTCGACGCCTTCAGGTAAATTTCTGCTGAAACTCTCCCCGAACCACCCGCATTAGATACCTAGACTCATTCACCTAGTTAATGCTCTTCGCTTGGACGGGAGGCGCCAGCAACCCCTGTAGACAGACCTGTCTTCAGTCCACGTAATGTGCAGCTACTGTATATTGTTGTTTGTCTCTGAATCCCTGAAAGATTGACTTCGATACTCTCCGTCGATTTATTTGTTTCCTTGTCTTCTCTTCTCCCCTATCTGTGCCGTGCCTGTCGTCTTTATGTTCCGCTCTCTTTGTCCACTTAGTTCCCATTCTCTCCAGAGCTATCTGTATACAACCCTTCCGTTTCAATCTTTGCCGTCCTACCTTCCACTTTTAGGGCATCCGCTTTCATTGCTAACAGTTCTTCTCTAATTCACTCCATGAGTCCACCACACTTTAAACAACTTATCACCAGCTTCTTCTTGAAACATTCTCTCTTACCTTCTCCGTTCTTCGACATTCTCTTCACTTCCGCATTTTTCCCCATTCAGCTGTTTTCGCAAACATATGGTTTAACTTGTTGTCCATCAGTGATCGCCTTGCTGTCTAGGCCACACAAATACGCTTACCCGTGAACCTAACACGTTTCGCTTGAGCTTTCTATATAAAATTATGTGTCTATCTCCCATCACCTTTTCCTCTACCCCCCCCCCCTCGTCCCAGCTTGTATGATATGTGACAGACCCTGAAACGGAGAATAATATATAACGATGACATCCAGGTCTAGTGCGCGGTAATGAATTAGAAGTGCATATCCGGCTCTTCACAATAGACCAGTCAAAATGTGAATAACAATCACACAGTTGTAGGCCAACGTTCTGAGAGTGTGCATGACATGTCGGCCGAACATATTCAACACAACCTCGTTCGTATATTGTTTCGTTCTACAAGAACGTCACTACAAGTCAATTTTAATAAGACACTCACGAATGTGCCATACCACAACGTGACGTGTTTACGCCACCTTGGCCATGTGTCACTTACAGTGACAGCAGCGGAACCTAGCAAATGTGTCTCATACCATGACAGCAAATACACCTGGGGATGTAGTAGCGAATATAGAGGGGCTAACTAATACTATTGCACAAACAGCGGTAGACCTACCGCATTTCATGACAAGAGGTATGTAGACGAAGATTTGGCGTCACGAGTCTCGCACTGGCTTAACAAAGTTACGAAGAGACAATTTGAAGAAATGAAAACAGAAACGAGTAGCGTAATGTGTTTATCCATGAGATTATGGTTTGGCTGTAGACTTTTACTTAAACGCGAAAGATGGTTGGATTCCGCAAAATTGACGAAACAAATATAGTTCCATCTATAGTTCTCTAGCGGTAGACTTGGCAACATTGTTCAGAATGTGTATTTTTATAGCGAGAACACCGCCAACTAAAGACTACAGCAATGGTATTTGGAGAATATATCTTACTGCGAAATCTACGTCACCCAATGAATGCATATCTTTCTACGCCAGCAACGCCATCTACTGAATGCATATCATTTCTACGACAGCAAATGTCATCCACTGAATGCATATCTTACTACGCCAGCAACGGGAGCTTGTTGGTTCAGTCAACTCTCGACTTCGACCTCGACCAGCTGGCGACGTTGGTGAAGAAGCGAGGCTTCGACCCGGGCGAGGAGTCGACCATCAAGACGTTGGAGCTCGTCCTGCCGACCATCTCTGCCGGCACCAGCGTCAAGTTCGTGCGCAAGGAACCGACATTTCGTGAGTGGACGTCTTAGTCATTGTTACGTAATGTGTGTAGTACGCGAAAGTGCAATGTACAGTTGTGCAGTTCTTATTTATTTCATAATCACACATGTTGATTTGTGACCGGAACTATTTCATTTCGACAAGGAGCGTAGGCATCCGGTGTATGGGGCTGCATATTATATTAGCTCTCCATATTTCGCGGCAGGATCTCTAGGCGGATGCAGTTGGATTTTGTTGTGAGCCTCAAGGGTAATGCAGTTGAAGGGTTTTGGTGAGCCTCAACCCCCCGAATATTCCATCGCTTATGGTCCGACAACTGACTGCAGCGATAAAGAAAATAGTCCATAATACTCAGTTTGAATTAAACGCTGCAAAATTCAGTCATTACTAATGTTACAACTTTACGTTACCTATCGAGAAACTATTAACTATTGAACACATACTGCATTTTGAATTTTGAATGTTTTCACTAAAAAAAGCAATATGCACTGTATTGCGCGTAAGGTGATGTGCGTAAGTAAGTTGATACCACGACTCATACTGAACTAACTTCACAAACGCTCTCTGACATGGAATAAGTGGCGGCAAAACTTTGATTGTTCTAATACAATCTTCGATGCGGCGTTGCCATTACAGCGGCAATTTGTTACCGCTATCCGCCGGAATATCGCCGGTATGTTACCTCCAAGGTACATGACACGGGAAGGCGTAATGTGCACCCATGTATACTGTATGTGTGCGCTAACCTCTACTTAGATGCAGCCGTAGATTTGGCGTGTTTAACATGGGATCATTCGTCGGGCCCTTATAAACGTACCAATTCGCTGTTGTCTTTTCAGTGACGTTCCAGCTACGTACTAAGATGACGCTGGCCCAGACGAATGATTCCAAGACGCTCTACTGCAAGGCGGTAAGAATGCGATAACAGGTGTGTGTGTGTGTGTGTGTGTGTGTGTGTGTGTGTGTGTGTGTGCGTGTGTGCGTGTGTGCGTGTGTGCGTGTGTGCGTGTGCGTGCGTGCGTACGCGCGTGTGTGTGTTTATATATAGATACCAGACAAATCAGTCACTTAATCAACGACATCGTTAGATCATCGCCATGACGCCAACGTGGTGATGTGTATTTTTTTTATCGTAATACACTTCCACAGGCTTGCTGCGCATGCACGGAAGGAACTGCCCACGCATGCTGGGTATTATTGATTGGATTGCGCGATAAGTTTCCCCACTGAAGCAACGAAAACAGTTGCTCCACGAATGTGTTTTGGAAATGCGACGTATTGTTTGCATTCCATTGGAACATATTTGCTGTTTACTAATTTACATTAATCATATAATATATACCCGATTATACTCACTCTTGTTATACATACAGATGCGAGATGTTTATGGCGACTCTCTCGAAGATTGTGACGTCACAACACTGGGGTGAGAAAAACATCACTTGACATACTAGAGTATAAGTATACACTTCTTTCATTACTCATGTAATCAACATTACTTTCTGTCGCTTATTCTTATGATTGATTATTAATTAATTAATTTAATTAATAATTGCAATTATTATTGATGCATGTTATTTATGATTATTGAGTACTTACTATTTATCAAGTGCAGCCTATGCCAGCTGTGTACAATTAAAGCTGCTTGTTCGACTGGTTTAGTCCACCACGAATATATTTACTGTGTGATTAGTTTTAATAATATTAGCAGCAATTTGTTTAATAAGAGGTGCGTATAATAGTTTTGTTGAATGATGAAACGAATTTATCTTTCTTCTTATTTCTGCCAAAACTAATTATCACGTCGACATTGAGCCTTCAAAGCGCTGAGTTTGTTGGGTTTTTAAAGATAACATTATCACACAAAATTCACATAATGGTTTTGCATATTCAGGTGACAATTCTAAACGTTAAAATCAATTACCAGACTCTTAATCAAGAAATGCATAATCAATGGTTTGTGTAGTGATATCGTTTCCAAAACCACGTTCACACCCCGAGCATGAGGATACGGTGTAGTTTCGATTATTCGCAAAATTAGTGTTAACTGAGACAATCAAAAACATCGATTAAAGGACGCAGCTTTAATCAGAAACGATTGACTCTCAATGTAGGTGCAATATCTTGGTCCATTTTCCAGATCTAACGAAGTGACCAGTTCAATTCGCTTTAAGACGAAAGTATTGAAGACCTTGGCTCGAAAGAAACAACTCCGGTCTGACAGGGCCGGGATAGCGTATGTTGTTAAAGAAGAGCTCGCGAATAACACCGTCAGTTTCTTCAGCAGTAACAACTTCTCGAGGGATCAGTTGGAAGTCGATGATATGTCGGAAGTGACGACATTAACGGTACTTCCGTCTACGACTCAGACTTCTGGGAACGAGACAATGGCAGACGGTCCGACAACAGGGGGATCCGCTGACGCCACAAGGGCGAACTCCGCTGACGTCACAACGAGGGAATACACTGTCGTCACTGTCATGGAGACCACTGTCGACTCAACAGCAGTCGTAACTACCGCCGCGGACACAACTGTTGTGACTACCCCGGCAACCACTACTGAAACTCCTCCGTAGCAAAAGAATTTAAAAGAAAATTAAAAGCATTGTATAGAAATGTATACCATTTCTGTACAATTCTATAAACATTCATGTGGCGTTAAACATTCCATGTGATTCTATTGCATTCTATAGAATCTACGTGGTCACTTCAACATACAACTTTATGTGGAGCGCAGGGTGCAGTGGCTAGAGCTTCGGACTCCCGACCGAGAGAACCCGGGTTCGAAGTCTGTGTTGCGGTGTCGAACCTTGGGCAAATTCGTTCACGCTACGTTGCTCCAGTTCACTCAGGTGTACGAATCACTACCTGGTTGTAGGCAGTGGTGAATATATGTGTACGAATAGTCTTTGCACATTATTTGCAACGTGGCTTGATGCTTATAGGAGAAGTCGAGATGGTGTTCGATTGGACAGGTATGCCAGGGAGTAAAGTGTAAAGCACTTTGAGCAGTCCTAAGGACTGGATACTGCGCTATATAAGAACACACCCTTTAATGTTTATATAAATAAATAAAATAAATAAATAAAAGTACTTACATAGCGCCCAATCAATTATAATTGCTCTCGGGCGCTTTACATACATGCACACGTATATAATAGTATTTTACATAAAAAGAAATGCTAACTAAGAAATAAATCTGTAAAAAAAATTATATAATCACCTTAAACATAGTTACTAAAAAAAGAGAGATCATTAAAAAACGTTTATATCAAATAAAATATTCTTAAAAACTACTATAAATACATTCATTTATACAACACGGATAACCATAAATATGTTTAGAAACTAATAAAACAAAAAATATATTTATCAATAGAAAGCACATAATATGTCCTCGTCGATGAATTATAAAAACGCTTGTTTAAAAAGGTGAGTCTTCAAAAGTGTTTTTAACACTTGTAATGGTGTTGCTGTCCTGAGTGTAGGAGGCAAATTGTTCCATAGAACCGCCGAGCAAACCGCGAAACGGTGATCACCACGAGTAACAGTTTGTGAGGCCGGTACGAACAAAAGGCGAGGCTGCGAGGTAGATCGTAGAGTTCTGTTGATGGGACAGTAGCCAATTAACTCGCTTATGTAGTCCGGCGCTAGACCATTCAAGGCACAATACGCAAACACCAGCACTTTATAGGTCGGTCTCAAATGAACGGGTAGCCAGTGTAAACGCTGCAATAATTGCATTGTCGTATTCTACACTATATATAATTATAAAGTAAAACATATTACATAGAAAATCCTCAACAAAATTCCTACAGAATATATAATAGAATATATATTACATAGGTATAATATATAATTTTTGTCAAGGGTAGCACTAAAGATAAAAAGCATGATATTTCATTCGGCAAAATCATCTTATTTCTGTTATAAAATATGGTGTGAATCTGTTGTTTGTTTGTTTGTTTGTTCGTTCGTTTGTTTGTATGTTTATTTGTATATTTGTCTTTTTGTTTGTTTATTTGTATATTTGTCTATTTGTTTGTTTATTTGTATATTTGTTTGTTTGTTTGTATGCCGCCCGCCCGCCTGACCACATATCCGTAAGTTTCACTAACATTTAGCTATTTAGCTAGCACGCCCAGTAGGGTGGTTCATACGCCTACAATTTTCTATTTCACCTTGCGAAGTGGCGATTATATTAATGCTGCCAAATTACTGAGCACTATATAGAAATTCGTGCCTAATGAATGACGCGTTTACGCTGGAGAAATTTGGATGTACTCAATTTAAAATGAAGTGCATTTTGTGGGAGGGTCGGATTTAATTGTTGGACATTTGGAGTTAGGTCTCTTAGCCCGTGTTCAGAATTACGCCGACAATACTGGCTTTGTAAAATTGAGGGTCTGATTTAATTACAAATGCTTGGAGGCAAATGTACTTTATCCCGTGCAAAGCCGGGTAACTCGGCTGGTATTATATAAACTAGCATGGACAGGGACGGCGACTAGACCGTGCTTGGTCTACCCGAAACTGCTCTCGTATAAATTCCCGTTAACAGATTCCACTGAACTGATTACTGCCGGGTAGACATCAATGGTTACATTACTACGGCGGCACTCCATCCGAGGAGTATCTACTACTAATCGACTAGACGAAGTAGATGACGCAGGAGAAGATTTGTCTGTGGAACAATGACATTTTGCTTCCACTTCCGCTGACTACTTTAGGAGTCTTTACTTATTTCGATAAAGACAAACTCACTTGTTTTGCAGCATCTCTGGTCGTTGTTTCCGGGAATTTAGGCGAGACATTTGTCTTCGTGTTCTTTATGTTATTGTTATTAGTGATGTGTATATTGCTATGTGGAGATATCATATACACGCAACGGTGCAACAAAATGTATTAACATATTTGGTTAATTATAGCACAGTTTTGCTACATCAGACATTAGTAGCTGTGGCGAAAATGAATCTCGATTCCGAAATAAAGATGGTTATGAAAAAGCTGCAACACGTCCAGTGTCATGCCTTGTTATAGCCTACTTACTGAGGGTAGTAGTGACATTGAAACCAAGGACGTTAGCAACGATATCCTAAAGCTTCCTTCGAAGGCCACATCAATGGACCAGTTCATCACGTGATCTAGGTCTGTCACGCTAACAAACCCGTGAGTGACTCTGTTGGGCATAACGTGTTATGTTTTGTAGGATTTATTTGACTAATGTTTTGTGAAAATAACAAGACATCTTTTAGCGAGAATTGTATGACGAAAATAGTAGGCCTAATATGGCAGACGCCTTGAGTTGAATATGAGTGAGTGTTGAATAGGCGCGCGGTAGAACCACCTATCGGACCGATTTAATTGCACTGCCCTCCGCACACCCAATTGTTTTTATCATTTGAAATCTCTATATCTTCCCGTTCCAACGAGGTCTGTCGTAGAGCTGCCAAATTGTGTAGTAAGCGTGAATCCAAGGCCAAACAAGGTCACCGTCAAATGATGAATTTTAGAAATTGTGCGCTTCCGCCTTCGTCTTAACATTGCAATGGTTGCTTATTTACTTTACTTAATTACAAGAAGGCCAAGTCATATATTTTTGGAGACCATACTGTCTCCCTGTCAAACTGAGGTACGATGTGGACGTGTTGCCTGATATGGTACGAGTGGAGTTAAACAAGGTCATTGTGCAATGATGAACTTTCGATTTGTTTTGCAATACAAGTCATAAAGTTACAATGACCCTAGAACTATTTCATTTATATGTACGAGTCATACACTGTTTGAAAGAAACATTTCTCCCCGTCATAAGGACATATGACATGTAGCTACAGTTGATGGAGTAGAGTCACGGTCAAATGATAAATGTTCGAAATTGTGTCATCCCGCAAACGTCATGCGATATAAATGGTTGCGTATATCTACGTTACCTATCCACTCATGGCAATGTCGCATATCGTTGAAAAGGCAACTGTCTCCCCGGAGACGACGGAGAGCTAGCAAGTGGTGCAGTAGGTGTGGAGTGAAGGTTAAACAAGGTTACCATCAAACGACGAATGTTCAAAACTGCAAACGTTCTACATTTTCAATGTTTGCGTAGCTACGTTGTCAACATACACTACGCCTTGTTACATACCGTTGGAAAGCATATTGTATCCCGGTCAAAATGAGGTATGAGGTAAGTCGTGAAGTTGTAAAGTGGTGCTCTAACTGTGGAGTGAATGTTAAACAAGGTTGACGTCAAAAGATGAATTATCGAAATTACGCATTTTTGAATATAGTAGGTTAGCCAACATGTGATGTTATACTTTTAACTCCATTTTTATAGCAGGAATTCATGCTAGATCCATCACACAAAGGATAAGAAAATAGGTGCGTGATTTTCTCAAATGTGTTTATCGACATTTACACACCGAATTATTCTTTTGTAAGCCTTTTAGTAAATATTCCTGTTGATATAATGAACATATTATTTATTACTACACATGCATTTGGTCATTAACATGACATGAAAGTCAAAGAATTTGCCCAAAATGTAGTTAGGATGTTGAAGAAGAGAGGTGGCAATCGCAGATTAGAACTCTACTCGCAACACAGTCGACCAACGATCAAATGTTTTGAAGAACGAGACAATTCGTTCCTCAAAACATCTGACAGTTGGTCGCCTGTGCTACTAGTAGAGGAGTTCTAATCTGCTATTGCCACCTCTCTTCTTCAACATCCTAACTACATTTTGAGCAAGTTCAAAGCAAAAGGAATATACATAAACAGGCTTACAAAGAACAATAATGTGTGTAAAGAACTTTGGAGTACGCGACATACACATTTGAGAAGATCACGTTTTTATGTTAGATTATCCAATATATATATATATTATTAAATTCAAATTTCAACACCTGATAGCACAGACAGTACATGTACAGACCATAACATATTTGGATTTATGCAACGGCGTGTACAAAATGATGTCAAGTAATTAATAAAACTATTTTGACACAAGTTTGAGTTTGTGACATTCAAATAACCTTCAGGAGAGAGGTTGGTATCCATATACACCTACCATGTCATGTCATGCGAACTGGACCCGCTGCCAATTGTAACAGAACATTAAAGCGCTGTGTCCGGTTATTACACGCATAATTAATGCCTCGCTCTCCAATGCTTTAGTCCCACAGTCGATGAAGCACGCCATTGTAACGCCTGACAATGGAGCGCTTCGTGTCAAGACAACGGCAACGCTTCCTGAACGAGAATGGCATGCGGGGCGTCTACCTGAGTGCCTACCGACCACGCCACAGTGCGGAGACAGCACTCTTACGCATTCACAGTGATGTGGCGCAAGCGATTGATGCTAGTCGTGGAGAACTTCTTGTGCTTCTTGATTTAACAGCAGCCTTCGACACAATAAATCACGATATCTTACTACGAAGACGGTATGGCTAAGGCATATGAGGCGAAGCGCATGCGTGGTTGGCGTCATACCTATATGGTCGTACCTCTGCTGTGAGTGTCGGGAAAGAAGTGTCTGAGTGTACTGTGATAAGATCCGGAGTACCACAGGGCACGGTTCTTGGGCCGGTGCTCTTCAACGCCTACATGGCGCCTCTAACGAATTTACTCAACCGACACGACGTACCACACCATCTGTACGCCGACGAAACGCAGTTATACGTCGATTTTCCACCGGTTGAGCATAAAAATGCTCTTAGCCGAAACGAGGTTTGCAACAGTGAGGTTAGCACTCTATGACAACTGACTGGTTCTCAACGAGAGCAAAACGGAAGCAATTGTTATACATTCATCGAGCTTGCGCAGACCAATACTCATTGATCATGTCGACATATGCGGACAATATGTAGCGGCATCGACCATCGTCCGTGACCATGGTGTTGCAATCGATGATGATTTATCGATGGCGACGCAGGTGGCAAATGTATGTCGAAGTGCATACTACCATCTCTCGAGAATTGCTCGTGTACGAGAGGTAATGACGACCAGAGTTTGCAAATGTCTTTTCCATGCACTTGTGACATCCAGAACTGATTATGTAAGGTGACAGGCGATCTATCACTGTGATCCTAGAACACCAACACTGGCTCCCATTGAGAAAACGTATCGAGTACAAGTTACTCATGGTTATACACACGGCACTGTATGCAGGCACGCCAGTGTATCTCGCGTTACGGTTACATTGTCACTCACCACGCAGGACCCTACGCTCTGACGGTGGTCTGCTTCTGGACGTTCCACGCGTGAACCTAGAACGTTATGGTCGCCGGGCGTTTGCATATGCTGGGCCGACATTGTGGAACTCTGTGCCTCTAGATCTACACGCGTTTGAGAACACTAGACAGTTTTGAAAATTATTGAAGACATTTCTGTTCTCAAACTAATATAATTATAATCCGACATCATTTAACCTTTGTATTATTCATGTATATAGTTTTAATAAATTTTTTGTCTTATTTATCTCAGAATCACATGTTAGTATCTAATCAAATTATTTAATGTAATTTAGGCATTTATGTATTTATTTATTATATCCAGTATGTTCAACCGTTCAGCACTTTTGCTAATCGTTTATTTTATGATTGCATTTACCCGTGATTTTACTATACATAGGTTTATCTATGTATGTATACTAGGATTTTGCTTCCTAACTTTATTTTTTTTTCATATTTATTTCTCTTAAATGCGTTTTATGCATCTTAGATGATTGCTGATTTGTAAACACCCGTGAACGGGTCATTATAGTCCAGGATTTGATGGTGAGTAAATAAAGTTATTATTGTATTGTTGTATGACGTTTGCGGGATGACATAATTTGTAAAATTTATCACTTGGCGGTGACTCTGTTTGATCGTCGCTCCACACGTATTCCATCAACTGACAGCTCCATTTTCATATTTAATTTTGACGAGGAGAAATGTTTCTTTCACACAGCATATGACTCGTAGATATAGATTAAGTATTTACAGGGTCATTGTAGATGAAGTAATTAAAAGGACATTGTAACTTTATTACTTTCGCGGTATTGCAAATAAACCGAATGTTCATCATTTCACGGTGACCTTGTTTGACCTTTGATCCACTCGTGCCACGTCAGATAGCACCGCCATGTTTGACCTTAGCTCCACTCGTGCCACGTCAGATAGCACCGCCATGTTTGACCTTAGCTCCACTCGTGCCACGTCAGATAGCACCGCCATGTTTGACCTTAGCTCCACTCGTGCCACGTCAGATAGCACCGCCATGTCGTGCCATATTTTGACGGGGAGACAATAAACCTTCCACATATATATGATTTGGCAATCTTATAATTAAGTAAAGTAGATATGCGACCATTGTAAAGTTAAGACCATTGCGGAATCGCACAATTTCGAAAATTCATCATTTGACGGTGGTCTTGTTTGACCTTGGATTCACGCTTACTACACCAATTGGCAGCTCTACGACAGGGACGGGGGGGGGGGTGGAGCTTTCAAATGATATAACATGTGTGTGTGTAAAGGCTGCATTTAAACTCCTAAAATAAAGCACCTTTTGGGGATTTGCCGTTTGCCTCGTGTTAAGACGTCCTGTGTTCAATGACACTTATTGAGTCATCGTGAGGTGAATCCGTCACATACGTCAACAGTCACAGAAGAGGTTTTATTAATAGGACGGTGGAAGAGAAGAAGACCACTTAAGATGTATAGTGACTGAATCAAACTTGACACTGAGTGTCAGTTTTGATAGATGAGCTATATGATTTAAATATAGCAGGGTGGAGGGTGAAATATCCCGGATGTCGACAACGTACGAGGGGTCAAGTTGGTCTATACTTTTAGTAGTATTTGTTCAGCGATGACACACTGACATTAAACTTTGGGTTACCTGATTAAAGTGTGAAGTCCTTTTAGCGTACAACTACATGACCATTTAACTCGCTGCTTGACCTGGTAGTGACACTCAATTGTTTTATATTCCTGTTAATGCGTCCGGGACGTAGACAAGCTACCACTCATGTGTGGCTCGCTACGGCAAACCGGGCACTAAGTCTCACAAGCCTATCCTGCACTAGAGCCAAAAATAGCTGTCTACGTCATATCACATCATTGGTGTGATTTTGATAGAAATATATTTTAATATCGTCATATAACTAAAAAAACTAAATACATAAAAAACCAATATACACTATGAATCACAATGGCTTCGATTCTCAAAACGATTTTTTTTAAAGTTTACTGCAATTATAGCTACAAACACAAAATCTGCTGAATGTATTTTAAAGTTCATGACCTGTAGAATCAAAAACGCATAAAACTCCATTTCACAATTTAACAACTGAATAGACACTTCACTCTGGCAGGTCACAGTTGGAATTGTTGATGACGTGTGTGTAGAGTCTATCATCTACGCGAGGGCATGTTTACCCTGACACGCGTGCTTAGGCCGGTATGTCTCGTGCAGTCAGTCACTAGCAAACAAAGCTTATCGGTTCGAAAACTATTCGTAATTTTGCGAAACAATTTGCAGCATTTCAGGATTAACTTATATTTTCGTTGTGTCCAAGAGAATTCCAACGCTGTCACGGAGATTTCTGAATTTTTTAAGATGAACAAGCATACGGAAACGTGTATGATCAGATTGCGATAGTGCAGAAAGCTGCCAAGCTACCATTGGGATTACGTCATGCGTTATTGGTATTACAGCTCGCAGAGATTAAAGTACCTTCTCAAAAAAAAAATCCCCAATTAAAAGGATAACATGAAAGTCCCGCATGTGACGTTGGCAAACTGTGACAACGCATCCGAACTCCGTTAAGCTCTGCCTCGAAAACACTGCTGATAACGGTTACCTAATTATGTGAATTGCGCCATGACATCTCTTACATCAAACATCCCCGCATAATTTTAAGACTTTCCCTTGTTTTTTTTATAATAAAACCGTTGTGGTCACGATTTCCACAAAATACAAGAGAGAACGTACGAATGTTCTACATGTTCGGCATCTATTTTTTGAAAGTTTGACGGACCTTTTACTAGGCAACAGTTCACGTTATAGATAGGTACATTTGTGTAAACTGTTCCCAACTGAGCTCAGTAGAGAGCTCAACTAAAGGCCGTCTAACGTGGGCATACGGTGCGAACTTTAAAACCTGTAAAAACTCTTAACCGATGGAAAATGTAAACACAGTTAAGGTGTTAGTTTTCCTTCGTGGATCAAACCTAAAAGATAGGCCCCCGAGGCGCAAGAAGTTTACACGAAGAGCTTAACATACACGCATACACACATGTGCGCGCACACACGCTCGCACACAAAAACATACACACCCACGCACACACGCACGCGCGCACGCACGCACACGCACATTCACTCTCACACAGATACACACTACACACACCAAACACACACCAAACACACACACACACGCACGCACACACTCACCAAAATTTTAATTATATACCAATATACTTTCGTATTTCAAAATCAATCTCTGTACAATAATATTTTATGCTACTTTGACTTTTTATGCTACAGCAAAACACCTCAACGTATTAACTAGGAATCGGGTTATTTATGTGTGCTATACAGCAGCGTATCAAATAAATACTGCAAATATTGTGGACAACTCGTACATTTAGTTTACGTTGTTTCGTCCACATTTGCATCGGTGGCAAAAGTCAACTGAGGCTGCTGTGCCAATCTTATGGGGATACCACGAGAGATGCGGTTGCCGACATCGGTGGCAGAAGTCAACTGAGGCTGCTGTGCAAATCTTATGGGGATACCACGAGAGATGCGGTTGCCGACATCGGTGGCAGAAGTCAACTGAGGTTGCAGTGCCAATCTTATGGGGATACCACGAGAGATGCGGTTGCAGACATCGGTGGCAGAAATCAACTGAGGCTGCTGTGCAAATCTTATGGGGATACCACGAGAGATGCGGTTGCCGACATCGGTGGCAGAAGTCAACTGAGGTTGCAGTGCCAATCTTATGGGGATACCACGAGAGATGCGGTTGCAGACATCGGTGGCAGAAGTCAACTGAGGTTGCAGTGCCAAGCTTATGGGGATACCACGAGAGATGCGGTTGCCGACATCGGTGGCAGAAGTCAACTGAGGTTGCAGTGCCAAGCTTATGGGGATACCACGAGAGATGCGGTTGCCGACATCGGTGGCAGAAGTCAACTGAGGCTGCAGTGCCAAGCTTATGGGGATACCACGAGAGATGCGGTTGCAGACATCGGTGGCAGAAGTCAACTGAGGTTGCAATGCCAAGCTTATGGGGATACCACGAGAGATGCGGTTCCAGACATCGGTGGCAGAAGTCAACTGAGGTTGCAATGCCAAGCTTATGGGGATACCACGAGAGATGCGGTTGCAGACATCGGTGGCAGAAGTCAACTGAGGTTGCAATGCCAAGCTTATGGGGATACCACGAGAGATGCGGTTGCCGACATCGGTGGCAGAAGTCAACTGAGGTTGCAGTGCCAAGCTTATGGGGATACCACGAGAGATGCGGTTGTTGACATTTTCTTTGCTAACTCTACTTTTACAATCCGTAGTTGATTTATCTCTCTAATATGCGATTTTGTGTTTCGTAGATTTTATGCCGATTTTGTCCCGAATGTCTAAAAAAGTGTGTTATTATTATTATTAAAACAATTATTTTGCATGTGCGGTGTGATTTCTCCACTTGTATCCGCAACCCTTGCCCTGTTTGTGTAATCAAACATCCATCGTAGGATGGAAACAGGTTACATGGATGTACTTAAAGCCGACTGCATAAAGAGTACAGCCAAGAGGAAAGGTGATGGAAGCATTACGCACGTACACTGACATAGTCCGAAAGGACAGGCTGGATCCCACAACACCATTAAAAATAGTTATTGATAATACGTATTGTTACAACTATAGAATAAAACATAAAACTAGCTAAAAATAGACTGTTCTAGTAACGACTCGATTAGCACACACAAATGCTGAATCGATAATATTTACGTAATATATCGTGATGGGCGCCTACATCAGGTACGCGTGCCAGCATTAGCAACACACGCACAACACGCAACACTAGCAACCTGCGTTGTTTAGCCATGTTGCAATGTCAGCACAATAAACATTCGTCACAGTTTAAAGATTCAATTAATGTCAACATTACGTCAGCACTTTAACTGTAAGCTCCACGAACACGGTGTTTGCAACAGCGATACGACATATTGCTGTTGTAAGTAATCTATTATGCTTTACTTATATAATACTTGCAACCAATAAAATGTTACGACATTTATATAAGTAACTACATCGACGTAGATGAATGTACATCACATATAACAGATGATTACTATGACAATGCAATATGTACGTCGCATAATATGAATCTATGGTGGACACAGCCTTTATTAATGGGAAACAATAGGTACTATCCATTTGAAGGAGTTGCACACATATAATTTTGATTGTACGGAGAGCACCACTTTCAGAGAGAGCCTGCCGTCACGGTGTCGTACCGTTCCCAGTTCGACGACCGGAGAACACGGAACATTTAGTCTAGTTTGCGTCATTCAATAACCGTTTTTATTAGATATGATTTTTAAAATGGTTTCTAAGCTGATTATGCTACAATTTCAGCCTGTAGAGCAGACTCGACGGTGACTGAATTTGCTTTGTCGCTGTATCATGTAAACGTGTTAGGTCCCCATAGTGCATGGTGTAGCATTAAAATATTGTTTATGCATATCGAGGTGTAACCTGGCTTTTGAATCGAAACGAATAAAGAAATCAGTTGTTCTGTGAAGATGTCAGACATATATTATATTATATTATATAAAGGGAGTGTAAGATAAAACAATTCCGACATCGCACATTTATATGTACGACATGTAGTCGAAGACTACGCACTAAACATAGTAGTTCAAAGATGGCATTGAAGTTATTAGTAATCTATGTATACAATACTATATTGTAATTTATTCAATAAACCCCTTGAGATAATCTGATCCACGATCAGTGTATATGTCGTCGAAGCACGCTCTCTCGCCCAGCTTCTTTTTGTTCAGGCAGTTAATCGCACTCTTCATGAAGATCGTGGCGTCTCGCATACAGATGTTGTCCAAACAGGTCTTATACTCTGCCCGACATTTCTGGCAAACAGAAGAAATAGCTGTAAGAGTTCAGTGTTCTGTGCTATCCCAAACAATTGACCAATCCATCATGTGAACCGTTGCCTAGCAACAGGTCCGTCTAGTCATCAAGAAACAACGGTCGCCGAACACGTGGAGCGTCATATAGTTTGTTTACATTCTGGCCCTGTACGTTGACATGCTTGATCTAGAAGATGCTATGCCACCCTAGTGTTGTAATGCACATCTTCATGATCATCATCATCGTCATCATCATCATCATCATCATCGTCATCATCATCATCGTCATCATCATCATCGTCATCATCATCATCATCATCGTCATCATCATCATCGTCATCGTCATCATCGTCATCGTCATCGTCATCGTCATCATCGTCATCGTCATCATCGTCATCATCATCATCGTCATCGTCATCGTCATCGTCATCGTCATCGTCATCGTCATCATCATCATCGTCATCGTCATCATCGTCATCATCATCATCATCGTCATCATCGTCATATACCTCCCTGTCCCAAAGGCCAATAGGATTTGCGACTGGACAGTCAGTGGTTGATGGGACAGCGCCTGACGTGACTGTGCAGACCACTTCGGGAGTGACAGTCCCCTTTACAGATTCTTGATCGAACGTTGTCGCATAGGCAGATTGACTGTCTTATGTATTCGTAGATGGACAGGTTGATTAATGGATTGATTGGTTGATTAATTGATTGACTGATTGATTGATTGTTTGACTGATTGATTGCTTGCTTGCTTGATGGATGGATGGATGGATGGGTGGATTGATTGATTGATTGATTGATTGATTGATTGATTGATTGATTGATTGATTGATTGATTGATTGATTGATTGATTGATTGATTGATTGATTGATTGATTGATTGATTGATTGATTGATTGATTGATTGATTGAATTATATTCATAAGGATTGGTTGCAATATTGATAATGACATAAAGATTGGTGTATATGAGTATCACTGGAGAAAGAAACTAATGATCGTAGAGCACATTTATCATCATTTGGACACACGGAAGGGTGGATGGTTCTACCAACCTTAATACAGATGTCGTAACGGACTCGTTTCCATTCATTTTCAAAAGTCGGCATGCATATCGTCAGTAAGTTGAAGATAATCATCACCGTCAGGATCTGTAACTGGTTGCGAATTATATGGATGTTAATGTGCACGTCGTCAAATAGTGTGGGTTTATATGTTTGTCTGGGTGCGTTTGTTTGTTTGTTTGTGCATGTGTTTGTTTGTTTGTTTTTGTTTGTTTGTTCGTTTTTGAGTTTGTTTGTATATGATTGTGTATGCTTGTACCTGCGTACATTTGCATGTCACTTATTGTACCTGCGTACACTTGCATGTCACTTAAGCGATTCCTCAACATAATTACCTGTAACTGTTTCATTGTGATTGTCCTGGATCTGAAGTAAAGGGACAACTATTTATAATACAGCCAATATAACTCAAACTACATAAGTCTTCATCATACGTTCCCCGCTCACATACATACATGCGCACCACGAACGCACAAACGCACGAACGCACGAACGCACTATCACGCACACGTATATAAGTATACCCGTACACATGTTCTCACGCACAAACATACACACGCACGCATACATGCACGCACACACACTCATACGAATACACGTATACACAGTCACACACGCACGCACGAACTCACAAGCACACGTACATGCACACATACACACACGAATGCACGAACACGTACACATACACACGTACACATTTACGTATACGCGAATACACGCACAAATGCACTCCTACACACACACACGCACGCCTGCTCAGCAACTACGCACGAACATACACTCTCATACATATATATATATATACATATATATATATATATTTAGATATATACATATCCCTCACACACACACACACACACACACACACACACACACACACACACACACACACACACACACACACACACACACACACACATATATATATATATATAATATGTTAGAATCAAATCATATTCAGGTACTAACTTGGTAATAATCTAGAGCTCAAAGAGATGACCGCGGCACAACCTCGATTGGTGTCATTCATTGTTATAAGCTGTCGACTATGTTGTCTTTTGGTGTCTTTCAAGACACAGAATGACAAGGTAACGCCAACGACCCCTTATATAGTTTGGCGGTCGCAGTACTAATCCAACTTACACTCTATAATTGAGGTAGGTGTGCTTCATAACACAAACCTTATTTGTATTGGCTATGGATTAGTAAATAGTCCTTCAATCACGTCTGGGAATGCAAATCATTGACTACTACTTATCATCGAATGTTTGTGTTAGCAATTTATTGACAATATAGTTTCAGTTAAACAGTCCAACGCTGCTAAAGCAACTCGCGTAGTCGTAGACGGTATCATGTCACTAAAGCAATACTGCTAGACGGACACGATCCCACGCTACAAAAACATTACGTCTAGATGGGTATCACGCCACGCAATTCGACAGTACGAATTCCATAAAGCAATACAACTCGACGACGACGGCCCCTCACCACTAAAGCAATATGGCTAGACTGAAACAGCTTCATGAAACAACGGTATCAAGGGCTGCGGCTTTATACCATTACTAAAACAGAGAAGCTAATTATAACAACCCAGACCGAAAGGACCACAGGCGTTAAATGAACAAAAGTAACTGTATATTATAGTTATCCTCCATTCGCCGTCGCTGTTGTGAGTGGAAGTAGATAACCCCACACAGATAGATAGTATCAAACAAATATTGTTATTTTTTTAATCTTGTTAAAAGCTCATAAGCTTATCTGGCTAGGAATGCTTGTACACCAATGCATAGGGTGTTCGCAGACAAGAAGTACATAATGATTTATCCAGAAAACGCTATATAAAATGCAGCAATTCAACAAAACATGTACCATACATGTCATATTAAAAACCAAACCACAAAATGTATGCCCTCTGCCATACATGGCATAATATACATTATATATACATATATATATATATATATATATATATATATATATATATATATATATATATATACTCTGTATATATATACTCTGTATATATATACTCTATTTTTTCTGGAACCTTTTCTAAACAACGATATAATGTTTGCTTCTGTCCATTCTAAAGGAACCACACCCTCTTCTAATGACAAGTTGAAAACTGTTGCAAGTAGTATGCTAATTTATTCTACAATTTCCAATAGTAGTTTGGGCGGAATACCATCCACTCCAGGTGATTTATTATCGTTCACAGCCCTAATTTTCTTAGCTACCATTTCCGGGGTTACAATTAACTGTCCTAAATAGTCTGATTCTGCCCCCTTGAACTTAGCCTCTGGTACTGGCAGTGAATTAACATCTTCCCTGTTAAACACTGAACTAAAGTACTCATTCAGGTCTTCTGCCATTAAGAATTCCTCTGATATTATTTTTCCAGCACTATCTTCTAGAGAACCGACTTTATCCTGAATGTTCTGTTTGCTCCGAACATATGCAACACCTTTTGCTGTCTTGTTTTATATTACAAGCTAATTTTTGTTCGTAGCTTCTCTTCGAATTTCGAATTTCAGTTGTAGCTTGGTTTAGTGCTTCTTTATAAATGTTGTAGTCCTCGTAATTTCCGGTACGTTTATATGACTTCCACATCATTTGTTTGTACTTAATTTTTCTAATGGCTTCTTTCGATAAGTATTTCTTTCCGGACCTTGTTTTTTCAAGGGAACAAATTTATTGACGATGCACTCTATTTCAATCTTTAAGATATTCCAGCATTCTGTTGCTGTCGTATTCTTCATTGTTTTGTTTCAGTTTATCTTTGCAAAATATTTCCTCATTTCTTTATATCTTCATTTGTGGAAATTTCTCCTGAACTGTTTTTTTATTTATTTCTGATTTTACTTTGATGGTAAAATGTATCTGGTTGTGAACAATATTTTGTCAGCGGCACAAAAACATTTGACATTGTCAACTAATTCATTCTGTGAGGACAAAACTATGTCTAACACATTCTCACCTCTGGTTGGTTCTAGCACATGTTCAGAAAGGAAACTGTCATGTACTAAAACTAAAAACGTGTGGTCCTCACTAATACAGCCTCGTTTGCTAACTTCCCTTATAGCGTTTTGTACTTTCTCATTCTCTTATAGGCTTATGTTTGGACTTCGATAAACTAACCCAACTGTTAACGTTGAGTTTCCTGTAACTATGCTACACCAAACAGCTTCTACGCAATTTGATTCTCTTTCTAATTTTATTTCATAAGCCTGGAAAGATTCTTTAACATTTAAAATAAATCCGCCTCGCCTTTCTTCCTATTTTATCTTTCTTGAACATTGCATAGCCTGTTAATCACAATTCGGCATCTGATATATCGGTGGTTGCCCATGATTCGGTTATACCTATTATGTGAGGATCAATACCTTCTTCCATAATGCTTAGTTCACTTCTTTTGTTTACCATGCTCCTTGCATTTAAACAAACGCATTTATATCCTGATTCAGAACAGTTTTCCAGGCTGTTCTTTGCCGATTTATTTCTGCTGTCTTTATCTATGCCTCCAGTTTCAGGCTTCTCTGTGAAACGACGTCCTCTACTTCGTTTAGTGTCTTATCTGTGTTTCTCAGAATAGAGTCGCCCATGAACACCCTCTCTTTTCTCAATGCCCTCTCAATCACTGCCTCCGGTTTGCGCATGTTTGGTTGTAGTGTTTTTGCCCTGTTTTCTGCTCTCCTGTCACAATCTCTTCCGTTCCATTCTATCCTAACGCTGTATCTCTTGACATCTTTCCTCCTGACATCGTCCCTCCCAACTTCTCTTCTGTCACATTTACTCTCACTTTCTTTCTTCTCGTCATCTTTCCTCCCATTGCATTTCCTTCTCTCCTCTCACGTCTCTTTTCCCCTCCTACATCTTTCTCTACGGTCACTTTCTGCCCTGACACATTTCCTGCCGTCGATCCCTCCAATTTCTTCCCCTCCGATCATCTTCCCTCCTCTCAGTTTCCTTTCCTCGGTATTCTTGCCACTACTCTGCTCCTTCAGTCTCACAGTATTCCCAACTCTCTCCCTGTCGTCTATCTCCTTTCCACCTGTCTCCTTGCTAATTCTCATCTCCATCCCTTTCACAATATCTACCAACCTAGCCACCTTCTCCAGACATTCCACTTTCCAACATCCCACGCACTGAAAGGTGAATCTCTCTTCTTTGTTCTCTGCCCATGACTTCCCACAGCCTGATAGGGCAAAATCCACCCAACTGTGGCAGTCGTCGCCCACCAAGTGTTGTTTTTCCTTGACTTGCCGCTTGCAGGGCGCCATATCAAAATTTATTTAATAATAATAATCTAATTATATATTTAAAATAGTTTAGTCAACTATGTTTACACTATTCACTGTCTATGTAGTCTTTAAGAAGACTGTTTACTGTGCACAAATGTTACACTTTACGTAAGATTGCCTTTTTTTCGGTTACTGTTTTTGGTTAAATAGTCACAGCTGACTATCTATTCTATAATTTTTTTATGTAGCTAGTGTCCCAGGTATTATTTAGGTTGTACCGCGCTCTGGCAAATACCTGGGACACTAGCTACATAAACAAATTTAGTTCGCCCGATTATCGTAAATGCTTAATTTTAACAACAACAATGCTACCTAATCAAAATGTCTAGCAGGTATTGGCTTACACGGATATTATCCTATTTAATAGTTTCATGTTTGTTACTTTATCAACTATATATTCTACCGCATAATGAGGTTTGTTAAATCTTGTTTAGAAACTTCTCGTTGGCTAACTTACACTATTAGCACTCACTAGACTAAAGTGTTCTAAAATACTTTATCTAACTAACTTTAAGTACAACTGCTACTCAATATATGTTTACTGCCACTTTATGAATGATATTAAGGCAAGAATAATACTTATCAATCAGTAATTCCACTTCTTTATCAACTTTTATGCACCACCTATTTCTACGATCTATTTCCGCCAAACAAAGCCAGCCAAGCCAACCTAGTTGATGGTGTTTCCAGGGGCGTAGCTAACCGGCATACTACTTGAAGTTACTCCAGAATAGCTGGTGCCTCTGCTTGTTTTATATGTAAATAAAGTCAACAGCCTAACCGCCGTTGAACATGTCATAGACGCTCAAATAAGTTACATGGCGATCTAATTTGTAGGCAACACCACTCCTTACTGCTCTTAATACTTACATGCTCCACACTATATCAAATACAGCAGAGACGAAGTTGAACGCGTCGCCATTCTACATTTAATATACTCCTACTCCTACTCCTGTCCTCTTCTGGGCTCACTGTCAGTGAGGATGCGTGCGCTGTCGTTGGCTTACCCTTACGGTTCTTACCCTTATGGTTCTTGCTCTTACGGTTCTTACCCTTACGGTTCTTACCCTTACGGTTATTACCCTTACGGTTCTTACCCTTACGCTCCTTACCCTTATGGTTCTTACTCTTATGGTTCTTTCGTTTACGGTTCTTACCCTTACGATCCTTACCCTTACGGTCCTTACCCTTACGGTTCTTACCCTTACGGTTCTTACCCTTGCGGTTCTTACCCTTACGGTCCTTACCCTTACGGTTCTTACCCTTACGGTTCTTACCCTTACGGTTCTTACCCTTCCGGTACTTACCTTACGGTTCTTACCCTTACGGTTCTCAACCTTACGGTTCTTAACCTTACAAGTTCTTATATAGCGCAGTATCAAGTCCTCAGGACTGCTCAAAGCGCGTTACACTTTACTCCCTGGCAAACCTGTTCAATCGAACACCATCTCGACTTCTCTGGGAAGCATCCGGTCACGCTGCAATTAATGCGCGACGACTATTCGTACACAAATATCCACCACTGTCTATAGTCAGGTACTCATTCAATGACATTCGTACAGCTGGGCGAACTGGAGCAACGTAGATTGAACAGTCGAAAGTCCGAAGCTCTAGGCACTGCTCCATTGCGCTCCACACGTTTTCACATGAGTAGTTATCTTTCTTGTACGACTAATGTTCGCCAGGTTGCCTTCGGGTGACCTACTTCCATCTTCCCTGATGTCATCCATGTTAGGACAGTCAGGTAGTGGCTCCCTTCGCTTTTTTAGCACTTGCCCATTTCATGTTCTTGTATTTTCGTTGATCTTCTTTTATTTTGTTTCAATTTCCATTAGGGCATGTTTTATAAACATTTCCCCATTGGGCAAAGTCCAAAATGGGCACTTTTGATGGTAAAACGGCACCCTTTTGAATAATACAAATACATACTCGCACGGGCATACACGCATCCGCACACGCACGCACACACATGTGTACGCAAACTCAAACGCAAACACGTATATGCACCCGAACGCATAAGCGCACACACTCGCTCGTATCTACTATTCTGAAAACATTTCCGTGACATGTTAAGTAGAAATAAAAATGGGTGGTGCTCTCCCGCACCCGTGCCTGGTCAAAGTATCACTTGGTCTATCGAAACTATTCCTTCTTAGTGGAAGATTACGTGAACTCTTGCACCAGTATATATACTACACAGAGGCGAACGCAACTACACACATGCACACACACACACACACACACTCACAAACACACACACACACACACACACACACACACACACACACACACACACACACACACACACACACGCACACACACACACACACACACACAAACACACACTCACACACAAACACACACACACACACACACACACAAACACACACACACACACACAAACACACACACACACACTCTGCATAGATTAATATTTCGCCTATCCAATCAACACTGTTGTCTTACCTGCGCAACTTCAATCCACTAGTTTTTATATCTTCCGTAAGTGTGAAACATTAAAGTCAATATATTCACAAACATACAATAGGGACTTCGGTCGTGTGCTGTAGTTTTTCTAACGTACATAAGTGTGAGAAAAACTTCTAATATCAATAAGTTAAAGGATTTTATTTGATCTCCAGTTAGTCTCGTCGTCTGTAAAGTTATTGTCGAGCGCATGGCGCGGTGGATTCAACGTCGTAATCTCAATCAAGAGAACCCGGGTTCGAACCATGTGTTATCGTGTCGAACCTGGGGCCAGTTCGTTCACTCTCAGCTGTATGGATGTGTACGCACACACACACACACACACACACACACACACACACACACACACACAAGCACGCACGCACCCCCTCCCCAACACATCAGTTCTTTGATGTATGAGATTGCTTTAAAATATGGTTTGGGTGAATAGTTTTTTGCCGATATAATAAGATAATTAAAATATTCAATGCAATGTTCTGTATGATAGGTAGTTATACATATTGTTACGATAATATAAATTAGCTTTGGCCTAGGGCTACGTTTTAGAAGGTTATGTTATATTTCCCGCCCTTACTGTCTACATGCGGTGTCAAATACAATTCGAATAACGCGTACTTACAAAGTTGATAGTAGCATCGTTCTAAGTATGTTGCTGTTTCTTTTGCCGCCTGCTACACGGCACAATCGTATTCCGGATTATTCCATGACGAAGTCCCGTTTGTAGTTTAATTTGCAATTAAAGACGTATTCGGCAATGGCGCAAAGCGACAGTTAGTTTCGTCACTTCCGTTGAAACGGGCTGGTTCCCGCAACGCTTCGCAATTGTACAACCTGACGGCCCCCATTGACAGCGGCCATGACATGATCAGCTGCCTCGCTGGGGAATTGACTTCGGGCGATCCAAAGAATGGTATGATTACAACGCCTATGTCCAGCTAATAACGGGCATACTATGTTGTTAACACAAACAAGTATATACATATTAGTTAACTTCGATCACTTCTTCTAGTTAGCACTTGGTACGCCACACAGCTAATAGCATACTTTGTATTAATATATCGTTATACATTAATACATCAAAGTATTGTAAGTCATCGGGTCATCAAAAGGTCACAAATTGCTTACACCAGTGTACGTGCATAATTGCAAATCCGCTTTCAAGCGTACTTCGTAACTGCTTATCTGACCAACAATCAGTCCACCCATCCATTCATCTGTACATTCCTCCACTCGTCAATCCGTCAACCCGTTCGTTCACCTGTCTGCCTATCCACCTGTCCACCCGTCCACCATCAAGCTACACTTATCCGAATAAAATTCCGTCGAAAATGCTTTAAAAAAATTGAAAACAGGAAAAGCTCTAAATATGCTACGGATAATCTTTCACGCTAGCGAAGATACCCGACTTCGAGAATGGCTTCGTCTACGCAAATGAAAATACTTATCGCTGCTGCTGCTAGTTTGATAACATTGCGCCGCAAACGTATGCGACGTAAACGTGCGAGCTTGGACTTAAGGCCTAACATTGGAAGAAGAAGTGGATTACACAATTTATTTCGAGTTGCGCGAGAAAGATCCTTGTAGGCCCTGCTATCTGTTCTATATATTCATCAACATTTGGAGATCCTTTACCCAAAACAAATCTGAAAATATGCAGATCAAACGGCCGCTCAGTACGTCAGAAACAGCCGCTCAGTACTACCAAAACACGTCAGAAACATGCAGAACCAATGAAAGATCGAGAGACGACTCAGAGCAACGCGGAACGCACCAAAATCAACGCATCGTTGATGAAGTGAAACGAAGGAGGTGGAGATGGCTTGGCCATGTTCTTCGCTTGGACAGAAACAGCCTACAACACGCCACTCTAAAATGGATTTCATCTGGACAACGGAAAAGAGGAAGACCACTTGGCACCTGGAGAAGAACCATAGAAGAAGTTAAGTTTGTATCAATTCGGCATTTGATATATCGGTGTTGGCCCACGATTCGGTTATACCTATTATGTGAGGGTCAATATCCTTTACCATAATGTTTAGTTCACTTCTTTTGTTTACTATACTCCTTGCATTTAAACAAACGCATTTATATCCAGCTTCAGAACAGTTTTCCAGGCTGTTCCTTGCTGATTTATTTGTGCTATCTTTATTTCTGCCTACAATTTCAGGCTTCTTTGTGAATTCCCCCTTCGCATCTAGCTTAAATAAATGCAATCTTTCCCACTATCAACATACCTCACCAGATTCTCTGAACAAAATGATACCCCTTTCCGTTTAGATGGAGGCCATCTCTCATGTACATATCTTCCCTTTCAACTAAGTATCCCTATAAATCGATGAATTCCACCCCCTCTTCTTCACACATCTGCTCAACTAGTGCATTGATAGCCGTCCTCTTGCAGTTTCTATACGTTGGCCCCCTTCATCCCATTACAGGCAACATTTCTGAGAGAATAATATCTTCACCTCTTGTCTTCTTTGACATCCTCGCTAACTGTCTGTATTTCTCTGTTATCCCAGTTGTTCCCTCCCTGCCTGCATTATTTGTCCCTACGCCTGCTAGCATAGACCCTCCCTTGCCATGCCCAAATTAGTGAGGCAGCTAAGCAACATGATGTGGACATGCCCGACAAAAGCACCACATTTTTTCCTGACAATCTGTGTGCCATGAATTTTGATAAATTTATTGGAACCAAGTCACATGACCTTGCTGGAGCCTTTTTTAGCCACTTAGAAAACATGGTAAAAGAAAACATTGAAAATTCAGTTTTTTTCTTCAGGTAAATGCTCTGATTTTTATGTAATTCGGCATGTAGATATACTTTGGCAAGCTGAACACAAATCTACTATCGGCTTACAATTCCGAGCCATATTGGGGTCACTAGAGATCAATAAAAGATAAAAGGTAACATTGCTTAATTTTCAGCTTGTTTGAGCTAGTAAAGCAGCTCAAACAAGCTGATGTAGCATTGCAAAATTGAGGGACATTCCAGACAAAATATCCTACTTTGTTTCTAACACTTTATTAGTTCATAGTCTTCAGTTTCCGTCTGGCTCGTTAAAACTCTTTATTATTGAATTTACCACAACGTAATGGGATAGCAAAATATTTTTTGTGATCTTGCCTAAACATTTAGTAAGAATAGCTTGTTTGTCAGATCAACGTTTTGCGAGTTCGGTTATGTGTCGCATTTGGTTATATGTCGCATTTGCAGTTGCAAAGCTTAGTGCATTTCCAGTGTGCCTTCTTGCTCGAATACCTTGCGCCGCAGCCACTCACACTTTTGTACCCACACTTCACCTGTTCACTGCACGCTTTGGAGGCCATCGATAGTGTGCTCCACACAGGAACCCAGGTCTTGATCTCTGTTTCGAATATCCATCCCCACCCTTCTGGAGTACAAGTTTGCTGTTTGATCATTTCATATGTCGTCCAGATTCCAGCTTGGTAGGCAATGCGCCTCGAATGTTGTAGCAAAGCCTCCTGAGTAGGTGGAATGTTCTCCATCGTTTTGTTCTTCTTGCAGAACAACTCTCTCCGTACCTCATTCGCAAATTCCACAGTGCTTGTCTTGTCATAGATGATGAATGTGAATCGCTCCAGTGATTGGAAGTGTTGGGAGTCCACTGTCAATTGGGTGTGTGGGTTTCCTGCCATGTAGTTGGATGCCAGGTACCCTCAGGGTAGGAATTCCAGGCTTCCCATGTTGACTTCTTCCC
This sequence comes from Escarpia spicata, assembly GCA_963995525.1. NCBI lineage: Eukaryota > Metazoa > Annelida > Polychaeta > Sabellida > Siboglinidae > Escarpia > Escarpia spicata. The sequence goes on from OZ023207.1 coordinate 69,670,890, forward strand.
CTTTCTATGAAATGCTGACGCTGTATCACACCCTGTGAAACTGTGGAAGAGGGGAAGAGCTGTGGACGTATCTTTGCCTGGCCCATAGCAGATGGCATTCATATGTAGGTACATGAAGTTCTTCCCAGTGCCAAAAGCAACCCAGATGATGTCTGCAAGTGGATATTTGACGACGATGGCGTGGAATTTGCTGATGAGGATTACGACTACATCAGTGTCCACAGTGTGCACCAATCAGATGTTGGAACCACTCTCAATGGCATCCTGCAAGTGGATAAGTATTCTTGTATCCACTTCCTCCTGGTCACACTTCAACATGCAGTGGCTGGTGCCTCTGCTGACAACTGTGCTGCCAGATGGAATGAAGATCTGCTTGTCTTCTTTGCATTCGGCAGAAACAACCTTGCTGGAAAGGAATGCAAGGAGTTCTTGCTTATTGGTGGTGTCACATAGGAAATCTGCCCAGTTCCCTGGAACCTTATTTTGACCAGCAACCTTCCTTCTGATGCCTTTGCCACGTTTCTATCTGGTTGACTCTTTGATGCTGCTGGGTACATACGTGTCCCAGACCACGTCAACACTTGTAGAGATCTCCAACTGCTGCATGATGTGTGGAAGAAATACACGACTGGTATATTCATCAAATGTGGTGATGTTAATGCTTGGCAGGAGGTGCACAACAACAGCACCATCAATAATGTTCACACCGAATGATCTATGCGGTTCTGTCTGAATGCTTAGCAAATCCGACTTCTTCCCTTGTCGTAGTTTACCTTTGTCAGAGAGAGATGGAGGATATGGGTGATTGCCATGCTTGAAGAAGGTTCCCATGTCTCCATCCCTATTCTACATGACTATATATAATCTGGAGAAGAGTGACACATCATCCTTCAGCAGTGAGATCTGCTCTGCCTGCTTGGTCTTTGCCTTGGGTGTTGGACAACTAAACAGAGACAGTGAGTTTTTCTTGATAGGTTCATGGATAGATGATCGAGCGTGTGCGGTCAGTTAGCACTGATTGACGGTAAGCGTTGCATTGCTCCCTACCCACTGTTTCCACGGTACGGACTGTTTTCACAACATTCCGAGTGTCCATTGTTAACAGTTCAGGGCTGGCATCTAGAACAGGATTGCTCACCTCCGAGATAGCCTGAAGAAGACCAAATGTTTGTTCTTTGAATGTTTTTTGTGTTGAAAATCCCTCCTCGTGGTGTTTTTTTATATATGTTCTTCTTCTGAGGTAAACTCCTCCTCAAACTCTTGAAGAAGTCGTGCTTGCTCAGGTCCAGCTATCATCCACTTCTTGAAAGCTGAAGGATTCTCTGTCAGTCCCACTGCACCCCTGTACCCTTCAACAGGTCATTATTTTGCTCGTGATCGATTGATATGGATGAAAATCGAATTGTCTTCGAAACAACCCAGTGGTCTCTGTCTTTGAATTCGTCTTGGATGGCTGGGGGTAGGCACTCCGTGTCTTGTATGTGTATGGTAATCCACCTGTCATCTGATGATCAATGGACAAGAAACAACCCACCAAAGCCTTCAGTGGTACCACATACAGGGGAAGTCTCGTTCGTTCTGGGTTTGTCCGCACGAAAATCAGACTAAGTATTTCCTTCTTGATGATGGTATCGCAATACTGAAATGTTGGGCTCTTGCTGATCATATCTAGTATCCACGTTTCGTTAGCCCTCTCGTCGTAGTCCTTCAGTCATAGTGTATGTGAAGGCATCGTGCTGGAGTTTCGCCAGGGTCAGAGCACTCACTTGGTGTGCATATCTAGTCCTGGTGAGGTGTGATGCCTTGAGTAAGAAGTCAGCTGTTACACTGGAGGCGATTCCTGCTTGAGTCAGTGCAGTTGTCCACCCAGCGACCTTCAAGTAGTCCCCGAATGTTTTTCACATTGCATTTTCCATATGGAGACCACCGAACATGCTTACACTATTGTCCTCGCCATGTGTCTGAGGCCAGTTCCACTGGGCAAACTTGGCCAGTGCATACAGTGGTGCATCTAAAGTAATCACTGGAATCCCTGTATAGATGATTCTATTTCAGCAAATTACGAAACACTAGCAATGTTATCTGGATTAGTTCGTTTGCAATATTTCGCGGCAAGATCTCTAGGCGGATGCAGTTGGATTTTGTTGTGAGCCTCAAGGGTGATGCAGTTGAAGGGTTTTGGTGAGCCTCAAACCTCCACCCGAATATTCCAGCGCTTATGGTCCGACAACTAACTGCAGCGATAAAAAAATAGTCCACAAAACTGAGTTTGAATTAAACGCTTCAAAATTCAGTCATTACTAATGTTACAACTTTACGTTACCTACCGAGAAACTCTTAACTATTGAACACATACTGAATTTTGAATTTTGAATGTTTTTACTAAAAAAAACTCAAGATGCACTGTATTGCGCGTAAGGTGATGTGCGTAAGTAAGTTACTACCACGACTCATACTGAACTAACTTCACAAACGCTCTCAGACTAGGAATAAGTGACGGCAAAAACGTTGATTATTCTAATAAAATCTTCGATGCGGCGTTACCATTAAAGCGGCAATTTGTACTTACAGGTTAGCGTTATCCACCGGAATATCGCCGGTATGTTACCTCGAAGGTACATGGCACGGGAAGGCGTAATGTGCACCCATGTATAATGTATGTGTGCGCTAACTTCTAGGCAGATGCAGCCGTAAAGTTAGCGTATTTCATCGGGCCCTTATAAACGTATCAATTCGCTATTGTCTTTTCAGTGACGTTCCAGCTACGTACTAAGATGATTTCAAGACGCTATACTGCAAGGCGGTAAGAATGCATTAACAGGTGTGTGTGTGTGTGTGTGTGTGTGTGTGTGTGTGTGTGTGTGTGTGTGTGTGTGTGTGTGTGTGTGTGTGTGTGTGTGTGTGTGTGTGTGTGTGTGTGTGTGTGTGTGTGTGTGTGTGTGTGTGTGTGTGTGTGTGTGTGTGTGTGTGTGTGTGTGTGTGTGTGTGTGTGTGTGTGTGTGTGTGTGTGTGTGTGTGTGTGTGTGTGTGTGTGTGTGTGTGTGTGTGCCATATATATTTACTGTGTGAATAGTTTTTAATAATATCAGCATTAGGTTTAATAAGAGGTGCGTTTAATAGTTTTGTTGAATGATGAAACGAATTTATCTTTCTTCTTGTTTCTGCCAAAACTAATTATCACGTCGACATTGAGCCTTCAAAGCGCTGAGTTTGTTGGGTTTGTAAAAAAACATTATCACACAAAATTCGTATAATGGTTTTGCATATTCAGGTGACAATTCACAACAACGTTAAAATCAATTGACCGACTCTTAATCAAAAAATACATAAGCAATAGTGTGTGTAGTGATATCGTTTCCAAAACCACGTTCACACCCCGAGCATGAGGATACGGTGTAGTTTCGATTATTCGCAAAATTAGTGTTAATTGTGACAATTAAAAACATCGATTAAAGGACGTAGCTTTAATCAGAAACGACTTACTCTCAATGCAGGTGCAATATCTTGGTCCATTTTCATATCTGACGAGGTGACCAGCTCAATTCGCTTGAAGACGAAACTAATGAAGACCTTGGCTCGAAAGAAACAACTCCGGTCTGACATGGCCGGGATAGAGTATGTTGTTAAAGAAGAGCTCGCGAATAACACCATCAGTTCTTCAGCAATAACAATTTCTCGAGGGATTAGTTGGAAGTCGATGATATGTCGGAAATGACGACATTAACGGTACTTGTGGCTACGACTCAGACTTTTGGGAACAAGACAATGGCAGACGGTCCGACAACAGGGGGATCCGCTGACGCCACAAGGGGGAACTCCGCTGTCGACTCAACAGCAGTCGTAACTGCCGCCGCGGACACAACTGTTGTGACTACCCCGGCTACCACTACTGAAACTCCTCCGTAGCAAAAGAATTCAATAGAAGATCAAAAGCATTGTATATAAATCTATACCATTTCTGTACAATTCTATAAACATTCATGTGCCGTTAAACATTCCATGTAATTCTATTGCATTCTATAGAATCTACGTGGTCACTTCAACATATAACTTTATGTGGTGCGCAGGGTGCAGTGGCTAGAGCTTCGGACTCCCGACCGAGAGAACCCGGGTTCGAATCCTGTGTTGCGGTGTCGAACCTTGGGCAAATTCGTTCACTCTACGTTGCTCCAGTTCACTCAGCTGTAAGAATGAGAACCTGGCTATAGACAGTGGTGGGTATTTGTGTGCGAACAGTCTGCCCGCATTAATTGTCGAGAAGTCGAGATGGCGTTCGATTGAATAGGTCTGCTAGGGAGTAAGGTGTAAAGCGCTTTGAGCAATCTCTAGGACTGGATACAGCGCTGTAAAAGAACATACCTATTTACTGTTTGTATAGAATCAAATATAAATGTAATGTCATATTCTACACTATTACTTACTTACTGCTCCCGTAACCTGTCTGGGTCATAGGAACGCTGCATTGCTGAATGTTTCACCAGTCGACGCCAGTCTTCACGGTTGTGTGCTAATGTCTGAGTTTCTACGAAGGTCTTCCCAGTCCATTCTGCAATATTGTCTGACCATCTCTTCCTCTGTCTTCCCTGTCTTCTTTTCCCCTGCATTGTTCCTAGTAGTGTTGTATTGTTTTTGTGATCCCGCTTGATCGTGTTACATGGCCATACCATCTCAGTTTCCTCTTTTTTACTGTGGTCAGCAGGTGTTCATAGTGTCCCATATGTTGAGTATTGATTTTTCTTATTTTGTCGTTGGTGAAGTGGTCAGTGTAGGAAATACCGAGGATTCTTTGATAGCATTTAATTTCCACTGCAACAATTTGTCTTTGCAGTTCCGCTGTGAGGGTCCATGATTCGCATGCATACAGAAAGTTGGAAAGGACCAGTGTACGTACTAGTTTAATATTGGATGTTCTTGTCTCTCCAAACTGGTTTAAATTTCGCCAGTGCTGCAAATGTTTGCGCAGACCTTGCAAGGATTTCGTTCCTGGAACCCTCGTCATTTATGATAGCTCCGAGGTACTGACTGACTGTTTCCAGTTCGGGTCCGTTGGCAGTCATTCGGGACCTCGTTGTATTTGTGCTGTCTGTCATTAGCTTGGTTTCTTTTGCGCTAATTTCCATTCCACATCTGGCTGTACGTCGTGCTGAGCATAACTGGCGACAAACTGGACTGACTGTACATCGTCAAATATACACCGGTTTGCGCAACGCGTTCCGAAAATCACTTATGACCGCACGATCGCATTTCTACCGAACTGAGATGACAAGTGCCGGTGGAACATCCGACGTGTCTACCAGATCGCAAACACACTACTTGGTCGAGCTGGAGACCGACCGATAATCGAAGACGCTACACAAGCTTCTATTGCAGTGATATTCGAGAAGAGTTTCTCCGAGAAGATCGATGCGTTGCGCCGCAATATGACTGAATCGTCAATTGAAGATGTAGTGACGACTATGGCTGCACGTTTAGTGTGTTTCGAAGCTGCTTCACCGGCAGAGGTGAAGAACATAACTTTAGCATCTGCTACCATGTCATGAGAATTGGACCCGCTGCCAACGTCACTCCTTCAACAGAACATTAAAGCGCTGTGTCCAGTTATTACACGCATAATTAATGCGTCGCTTTCCACTGCTATATTTCCACAGCCGATGAAACACGCCATTGTAACGCCTGTATTGAAAAATAAACGAGGTGCTGATGTCAATGTGCTGTCTAACTTCCGCCCAATATCGAACATTTCGTTTGTGGCGAAGACAATGGAGCGCTTCGTCTCAAGACAACTGCAACGCTTCCTGAACGAGAATGGCATACTGGGCGTCTACCAGAGTGCCTACCGACCACGCCACAGTGCGGAGACAGCACTCTTACGCATTCACAGTGATGTGGCGCAAGCGATTGATGCTCGTCGTGGAGAACTTCTTGTGCTTCTCGATTTAACAGCAGCCTTCGTCACAATAAATCACGATATCTTACTACGGAGAATCTATGGCTATGGCATATGCGGCGAAGCACATGCATGGTTGGTGTCATACCTATATGGTCGTACCTCTGCCGTGCCTGTCGGGAAAGAAGTGTCTGAGTGTACCGTGATGAGATCCGGAGTACCACAGGGGTCGATTCTCGGGCCGGTGCTCTTCAACGCCTACATTGCGCCTCTAACGTACAACACCATCTGTACGCGGACGAAACGCAGTTATACGTCGATTTTCTACCGTTTGAGCATAAAAATGCTCTTAGCCGAATGGAGGTTTGCAACTGTGAGATTAATACTCTATGACAACTGACTGGTTCTCAACGAGAGCAAAACGGAAGCAATTGTTATACGTTCATCGAGCTTGCGCAGACCAATACTCATTGATCATGTCGACATATGCGGACAATATGTAGCGACATCGACTATCGTTCGTGACCATGGTGTTGCAATCGATGATGATTTATCGATGGCGACGCAGGTGGCAAATGTATGTCGATGTGCCTACTACCATCTCTCGAGAATTGCTCGTGTACGAGAGGCAATGACGACCTGTGTCTGCAAATGTATTGTCTAAGCACTTGTGACGCCCAGAACTGATTATGTAAGGTGACAGGCGATCTATCACTGCGATCCTACAACACCTACACTGGCTCCCATTGAGAAAACGTATCGAGTACAAGTTACTCATGGTTATACACACTGCACTGTATGCAGGCACGCCAGTGTATCTCGCGTTACGGTTACATTGTCATTCGCCATGCAGGACCCTACGCTCTGACGGTGGTCTGCTTCTGGACGTTCCACGCGTGAACCTAGAACGTTATGGTCGCCGGGCGTTTGCATGTGCTGGGCCGACATTGTGGAACTCTCTGCCTCTGGAACTACGCGCGATTGAGAACACTAGGGAGTTTTGGAAATTATTGAAGACATTTGTGTTCTAAAACTAATATAATTATAATCCGACATAATTTAACCTTTGTATTATTCATGCATACAGTTTTAATTAATGTTTAATCTTATTTATCTCTGAATCACATGTTAGTATCTAATCAAATTATTTAATGTAATTTAGGCATTTATGTATTTATTTATTTTATCCAATATATACAGCCGTTCAGCACTTTTGCTAATCGCTTATTTTATGATTGCATTTACCCGTAATTTTTATCATACATAGGTTTATCTATGTATGTATACTAGGATTTTGCTTCCTAACTTTATTTATTTTTCATATTTATTTCTCTTAAATGCGTTTTATGCATCTTATATGATTGCCGATTTGTAAACACCCGTGAACGGGTCATTATAGTCCAGGATTTGATGGTGAGTAAATAAAGTTGATTATTATTATTATTGTATGACGTTTGCGGGATGACAATTTGGAACATTTATCACTTGGCGGTGAGTCTGTTTGATCGTCGCTCCAGACCTACTCCGTCAACTGACAGATCCATTTCATATCTCATTTTGACGAGGAGAAATGTTTCTACCACACCGTATATGACTCGTAGATATAGATTAAGTATTTACAGGGTCATTGTAGATGAAGTAATTAAAAGGACATTGTAACTTTATTACTTTCGCGGTATTGCAAATAAATCGAATGTTCATCATTTCACGGTGACCTTGTTTGACCTTTGATCCACTCGTGCCATATCAGGTAGCACCGACATGTCGTGCCATATTTTAACAATAGACAATAAACTTTCAACAAATATATGAGTTGGCCATCTTATAATTAAGTAAAGTAGATATGCGACCATTGTAAAGATAAGACCATTGCGGAATAGCACAATTTCGAAAATTCATCATTTGACGGTGGTCTTGTTTGACCTTGGATTCACGCTTACTGCGCCAATTGGCAGCTCTACGACAGGGACGGGGGGGTGGAGCTTTCAAATGATATAACATTACGGTGTGTGTAGAGGCTGCATTTAAACTCCTAAAATAAAGCACTTTTTGGGGATTTGCTGTTCGCCTATAACTCGTGTTAAGACGTCCTATGTTCATTGACACTTATTGAGTCATCGCGAGGTGAATCCGTCACATACGTAAACAGTCACAGAAGAGGCTTTATTAATAGGACGGTGGAAGAGAAGAAGACCACTTAAGATGTATAGTGACTGAATCAAACTTGACACCGAGTGTCCGTTTTGATAGATGAGCTATATGATTTAAATATAGCAGGGTGGAGGGTGAAATATCCCACATGTCGACAACGTACGAGGGGTCAAGTTGGTCTATGCTTTTAAGTAAATTAAGACAAGTATTTGTTCAGCGATGACACACTGACATTAAACTTTGTGTTACCTGATTAAAGTGTGAAGTCCTTTTAGCGTCCAACTACTTGACCATTTAACTCGCTACTTGACCTGGTAGTGACACTCAATTTTTTAAATATTCCTTTTAATGCGTCCGGGGCGTAGACAAGCTACCACTCATGTGTGGCTCGCTACGGCGAACCGGGCACTAAGTCTCACAGGCCTATTCTGCACTAGAGCCAAAAATAGCTGTCTTCGTCATATCACATCATTGGTGTGACTTTGACAGAAATGTAGTTTAATATCGTCTTATAAATAAAGAAACTAAATAGATAAAACCAACTATATACAATATGAATCACAATGGCTTCGATTCTCAAAACGATTTTGTTTAAAGTTTACTTCAGTTATAGCTACAAATACAAATCTACTGAATACATTTCAACAAATGAGGCCCTATTTTAAAGTTCACGACTTGTGGAATCAAAAGTATAAAACTCTATTTCACAATTTAACAACTGAATAGCCACTTCGCTGTGGCAGGTCACAGTTGGAATTATTGATGACGTGTGTGTAGGATCAATCATCTACGCGAGGGCATGTTTACCATGACACGCGTGCTTAGGCCGGTATGTCTCGTGCAGTCAGTCACTAGCAAACACAGTTTAGCAGGTTTAAAAACTATTCGTGATTTTACAAAACAATTTGCAGCATTTCAGGATGACCTTATATTTTCGTTGTGTCCAATAGAATTCCAACTCTGTCACGGAGATTTCTGAATTGTTTAAGATGAACTAGCATACGGAAACGTGTATGATCAGATTGCGATAGTGCAGAAAGCTGCCAAGCTACCATTGGGATTACGTCATGCGTTATTGGTATGCCAGCACGCACATCTAGATTGAAGTACCTTCTCCAAAAAAAACTTCCCAATTAAAACGATAACATGAAAGTCCCCCATGTGACGTAGGCAAACTGTGACGTAGCACATCCAAACTCCGTTAAGCTGTGCCTCGAAAACACTGCTGATAACGGTTACATATGTGAATTGCGCCATGACATTTCCTACGTCAAACATCCCCGCATACTTTTAAGACTTTCCTTGTGTTTTTTTGTTTAAAAAAAATGTTGTGGTCAGGATTTCCACAAAATACAAGCGAGAACGTACGAATGTTCTACATGTTCGGCATCTATTTTTTGAAAGTTTTACAGACCTTTTACTAGGCAACAGGTCACGTTATAGATAGGTACATTTGTGTAAACTATCCCCAACTGAGCTCTGTAGAGAGCTCAACTAACGGCCGTCTAACGTAGATATACGGTGCGAACTTGAAAACCTATAAAAAACCTTAATCGATGGGAAATGTTAATACAATTAAGGTGTTAGTTTTCCTTCGTGGTACCGTAGATCAAACCTAAAAGATTGGCCCCCGAGATGCAAGAAGTCTATAAAGAAGAGCTTAACATAAACGCATACACACATGTGCGCGCGCACACGCTCGCACACAAAAACATACACACGCACGCACGCACAATTTAAATTATATACCAATATACTTTCGCATTTCAAAATCAAATTTAATATTATTATCAGATGATTCGTCGATCTCTGTACAATTATCTGTAATGCTACTTTAAGTTTTTTATGCTACAGCAAAACACTACAACGTATTAACTATGAATCGGGTTATTTATATGTGCTATACAGCAGCGTATCACATGAACACTGCAAATATTGTGGACAACTCGTACATTTAGTTTACGTTGTTTCTTCCACAAATGTCAACTGAGGCTACCGTGCCAAGCTTATGGGGATACCACGAGAGATGTGGTTGCTGACATCGGTGGCAGACGTAAATTGAGACTGCAGTGCCAATCTTATGGGAATACCACGAGAGATGAGGTTGCTGACATCAGTGGCAGAAGTCAACTGAGGCTGCAGTGCCAATCTTATGGGGATACCACGAGAGATGCGGTTGCTGACATCGGTGGCAGAAGTCAACTGAGGCTGCATTGCCAATCTTATGAGGATACCACGAGAGATGCGGTTGTTGACATCGGTGGCAGAAGTCAACTGAGGCTGCCGTGCCAAGCTTATGGGGATACCACGAGAGATGCGGTCACTGACATAGGTGGAAGAAGTCAACTGAGGCTGCCGTGCCAAGTTTATGGGGATACCACGAGAGATGCGGTTGCTGACATCGGTGGTAGAAGTCAACTGAGGCTGCAGTGCCAATCTTATGAGGATACCACGAGAGATGCGGTTGTTGACATCGGTGGCAGAAGTCAACTGAGGCTGCCGTGCCAAGCTTATGGAGATACCACGAGAGATGCGGTTGCTGACATCGGTGGCAGAAGTCAACTGAGGCTGCAGTGCCAAGCTTATGGGGATACCACGAGAGATGTGGTTGCTGACATCGGTGGCAGACGTAAATTGAGACTGTAGTGCCAATCTTATGAGGATACCAC
>OZ023207.1:69686596-69701596 GCA_963995525.1 Escarpia spicata
AGCTCAATTAGTTGACCGCGGCACATCTTCGATTGGTGTCATTCATTGTTATAAGCTGTCGTCTATGTTGTCTTTTGGTGTCTTTCAAGACACAAAATGACAAGATAACGCCAACGACCCAGTTATATAGTTTAGCGGTCGCAGTACTAACCCAACTTACACTTTATAATTGAGGTAGGTGTGCTTTATAATACAAACGTTGTTTGTCTTGGCTGTAGATTACTAAATAGTCCTTCAATCACGTCTCGGAATGCAAGTTATTGAGTATTACTTAAGGAATGTTTGTGTTGGCGATTTATTGGCAATATAGTCTCAGTGAAACAGTCCCACTCTGCTAAAGCAACTGGCCTAGATGATGTCATGTCATTAAAGCAATACAGCTAGACGGACACGATCCCACGTTACAAATACAATACGTTTAGACGGATACGGTATCACGCCCGCAATACGGCAATACGAATTCCATAAAGCAGTGCAACACGACGTTGACGGCCCCTCAACACTAAAGCAATACGACTTGACGTTGACGGCCCCTCACAACTAAAGCAATATGGCTAGACTGAAAGAGATTCATGAAACAACGGTATCAAGGGCTGCGGCTTTATACCATTACTAAGACAGAGAAGCTAATTCTAACAACCCAGACCGAAAGGACCACAGGCGTTAAATGAACAAAAGTAATTGTATATTATAACTACCATCCATTCGCCGTTGTATATTATGACTGCCCTCAAATTGCCGCTGTCTTTGAAAGATGGAAGTAAATAACCCCACACAGATACAGAGTATCAAACAAATATTGTTAAGTTTTGTTAATCTTGTTAAAAGCTTGTTTATGGTAAAACAGCTTTTTCATAATCCGACATATGTGGCTAGGAAAGCTTGTACTTGTTACTTCGCATAAGTCGATAGCGCACCAAAGCATAGGGAGTGCGCAGACAAGACGTACATGGTAATAATAATTGATCCAGAAAACGCTATATAAAATGCAGCAATTCAACTGAACGTGTACCATACACGCCATATTAAAAACCAAACCACAAAACTTACGCTTACGCACTCTCCCATACATGGTATAATATCAGGTATATATATATATATATATATATATATATATATATATATATGTATGTATGTATGTATGTATATACCTATAGATATATAGATATATATATATATGGTATAATATCAGGTATATATATATATATATATGTATGTATGTATGTATATACATATATATATATATGTATATATATATATACTCGCTACTATAAAAAATACAGAGTAGATCAAATTATCTTATTCCAGAACACAAAACTTTACTTACGAACAACATCTAAAACCAAACAAGTTCTTAGAACTGCTCAAAGCGCTTTGAACTTTATTCCCTGGCAGGCATACTCAATCCAACACCATCTCGACTTCTCTGGGAAACATTCAGCCACGCTGCAATGAATGCGCGAAGACTATTCACTAAATACCCACCACTATCTTTATCCAGGTACACATCCATACAGCTGAGAGTGTACGAAATGGCCCAAGGTTCGACACGATAGCACATGATTCGAACCCGGGTTCTCTTGATTGAGATTACGACGTTGAATCCACCGCGCCATGCGCTCGACAATATCTTTACAGACGACGAGACTAACTGGATATCAAATAGAATCCTTAAACATATTGATATTAAAAGTTTTTCTCACACTTATGTACGATAGAAAAACTACAGCACACGACCTAAGTCCCTGTTGTATGTTTGTAAACATACTGACTTTAATTGTTTCACACTTCCTGAAGATATAACAAACATTGGTGGACTGAAGAGGCGCAGGTAAAACAACAGTGTTGATTGGATATGCGAAATATGAATCTAAGCAGAGGCAAAAACATGGAACACGGTGATATGTGTGCTGCGTCAATAATAATGCCTGACTGAAGTTGGCAAATATATTGCCTGGGCTGGCTATGTATGTTACTCGACTCTGGGTAAAACAATGTCATTTTAATCCACCTGGGCTGGCTACGTACGTTACTTGACTCTTGATAAAACAATGTCGTTTTAATCCACCTGGGCTGGCTATGTACGTTACTCTACTCTGGGTAAAACAATGTCGTTTTAATCCACCTGGGCTGGCTGCGTACGTTACTTGACTCTTGGTAAAACAATGTCGTTTTAATCCACCTGGGCTGGCTACGTACGTTACTTGACCCTGGATAAAATAATGTCGTTTTAATTCACCTGGGCGGGCTACTTACGTTACTTGACTCTGGGTAAAACAATGTCGTTTTAATCCACCTGGGCGGGCTACGTACGTTACTCGACTCTGGGTAAAACAATGTCGTTTTAATCCACCTGGGCTAGCTACGTACGTTACTTGACTCTTTGTAAAACAATGTCGTTTTAATCCACCTGCCATAGTGGATTTTGGTTTCGATGACAGTCTTGTTGAATACATAAACAAATACTCTTGCTTCCAACAGAAACACTTTTGTACGTGAGAAAAATTCGAGTTTGAGTTAAGTTAAATTTACTTTCTGTTTTGACCATCACGGATATTTTTCCAAGAATATTGCCACTAGAACGACGCGGTATGGACGCTTATTGCTACATTGTGAATGCATACAATGTAGTATGTCAGTTTCACATACCGGCTCTGTATACACCCGAGATGGTTGCACAAGGACTTGCTTTGAAAACACTTTACTTTATTGTTTGCACTCGATACGACCGCAAGTGCCCTGTCCACCTGAACACTGATTATGTGATGGTTCAACGGCAATATACACACCGCATTCTACGATTAAATTGATTTTTCACATTAGCCTCAGCACCTACAATCGGGGAATCGCACTTACAATCCATCATATCATAATTACGTCGCACATAATATCAACAAACCTATTCCACGGACAATTATCTCATTGTTAAATAACTCATATTCATTAAAACTAATTAATATGCCATAACTATACTTCAACATATATATACACATTATTTCAAATGCGTTTGGACCCGCTTAGCGTTATATCTTAATGTATTGTGTAAAATCAATTGTACATGTTCAAAGTTAAGACGAAATTTACATGTCACAAACAATTGTCAATCTCTTTGATCAATAAGATTAAACTATTCGCAAAGAACACTAAATAAAATATAATAAAACATACTATATGAAAACGTATCACTGTTATGCTTACTTACAAATATAAGAGAACAAGGTTGTTTACATGAGCTAACGAATCACACGTGCTGTGTTTCCACTTCACTGTATGCAACGTTTACCTTACTTCCCCTGGCATTGGCATGTTAGATATAACACGATTCTTGGTGTATCTTCCGAAAGTGGGGTGAACGAGGTTACCCAAATTTCAAACCGTTATAGGCCAAAGTGGACAAGATTGAGAGTCCAGCGCAACTACCCGCTGAGCTACCACCGCTCCCCCCCCCCATCCCGGCAATCATTACACGTATTAAACGTAGGGCCTCCACACATGAACAGTTGATGTTTATTATTATTATTATTGTCATTATTATTACTACTACTATTATTATTATTATTAGTTATACATACCTTTAGTCTAACCGCGATTTACGATTCGAAACATTTGAAACGAGTTTAAACTTGACGTACATGTATGCGTAATAGATAGGGGTCGTTATTAAAACGAATACGATTATAGGGGTGTGCGCAGACTAGCGTTACGAAGCGCTACAAGGGTTGAGGGTCTCAAAAAGTCCAAATTAAACGTGACGTGCTTAATGTATAGCACTTGGCAATTATCGGAAAAACACTTCGTAGTTATCACGTACAACGAGCACCATCCGCGGTATGATAGCCACGTCCGCACACAAGTAAAGCAACAAGTAAGGTGCCCACAACTGTTGTTGTTCGCGGTAGAGCTATAACTAATCGGATACCCCAGTGGCTGGAAGTTAAACACGACTTATAAATTTAATAATTTCTGATGTAAAACAGATTGATGAAATGCGAAGTTATAAATCTAGCGATCACATACTAAGACAAGACTACTTAACACCAGTGACCACAACAACGCGGAAATACAGTTCAATAAAAGCAATGTAGCACCTCAGTAATCTGGAACAATTGGCACGCCATATGACAGGCATCATAAATCATGTTACCACAGTTGTACAAAAAACGTGAATACGAACTATTAACATGAATTCTCTGAAGAGGCGGCGGAGAGGAGGTGGGGGTTTGAAATGTCTTCCCTCAAATAATACATAATAATAATAATACATTTATTCGTACTAAAATTGTACAATTCAACTAAATCAATGTATATAAGTTACTGTGTACATAAAACAGTAAGCAATGAGCGCAGCTCGTCAATGGCTAAAAAAGAAGAGCTACCCACATTATTTATATTATGTAATACATCTTTTGCAAATGAGACTCTACGTACTAGTTCATCATCCAGCCCCTCCTGGTAGTGGTCTTGAATCATACCATAAAACTGATTAGACTTCATTCGAAAGAATGTCATGGCATCAAGTTTGAATTTGGACATGATATAGTTAAAACTTTTAGACATATATGACCCACTACCTTGAAAGGCTAGATGAGAGAGCATCTTCAAACTGGAGTTACTGCATTTCAAGCAACTCTGCATAAATCGTACCATTCGATTCATAATTTGAATTTGAATCGGTAAACAGTCTAAAAGTGGCACCATATTACAATGCGTGCAAACTGGTAGATTAAACAGTTTTCTGATACCTTTGCGCCACGTAGTATAAAACATATCAAGATGTTTGTTTTGCAAGTTCCACAGACATACACCATAGAAAGATGTACAGTACGACATATATAATTGAATTTTATGTTTATATTACAAAATCCAAAATTAGCAGATAATGCATTTACACGCCATATAAAATCATGACACATATCTTTTACCATAGCCTGGTGAGCGTCAGGACCAATAACGTGGCCTAAATGCAACCCTTTTTTACTATGTTTCACTTTTAAACCATCAAAGTAAAATGGGCAGTCGGTACCACTGCTATATTTAATAAGTTGACATTTTGCCGGGTTGAATTGTAAATCATATTCATATGCAAATTTTAGACATATATCACACATTTTGTTCAATGCATATATCGATGGAGCTACCAAAGATATATCATCAGCATAGCCAACAGCACCATAGTACTTATGACCGATCATACAGCCAAAACCAGACATGCAGAGTCTTGTTAACATTTCATCAATGTAGATAGAAAATAAAATGGGGGACAACACCCCACCCTGCTTCACACCATTGGCAGTGGAGAAATGCAATGACATGGAATTGTTCCATGATACATTTAAATGTTGATCAGTGTACATATAAAGTAAACGTCTGATTAAAAGGGGATTCATTCCTCTATCCATCAGTAAGTTAAAAAGTTTAACATAATTTACTTTATCAAATGCTTTAGTCGCATCTAGTAATAACACGTAAACATCCGATTTATTCTGCTGGAAATAGTTCACAGTCTCCATTAACGCAAATGTACATTTAGCTGTAGAGCTTTGAGGTTTGAAACCAAACTGTAGATCACTTGTTTTAAGAGCATCAGAACTTTTTATCATTATAACCCAATCAAATATTTTCGATAGAGGGCTACTAAGAGCAATGGCTCGATAGTTGTCAGAATTATTTGCTGATTTCCTCTTGTTTTTTACCAGAGGTTGAATTGTTGATATATTAAAACCATCCGGGGTATATCTGTGATATACCATTGCTGTGAATAGCAAAGAAAGAAAAACATGTAATTTGGTAGGTGCATGAATAAAGTGGTCGGTATATATAACGCCGTATCCATCACATTTGTTAATCTTAACATGATTAATGCCATTCAAAACATCATGCACCGTAATAGTATTTTCACCTTCGTTACAATGTGCATCTACTTTACTATGTATGTTTTGTAGCAATGACGTCATGTCTGCATCATTATAGGCTACTGAATTATATAAGTCCTCATACTTAGTAGCAAAGTGTTTAGAAATATTTTCGTCTCCTGTCACTTCATCAACCATGTTGGGTAGCATATTATTGTTCTTTGTAACTTTACCTACTTCTTTCCAGAAGTCCCTACTTTTATTTCCAAGTAACGCTGTCGCCATACTTTCTTTTTTAACATTATTTTGATTACGTTTAACAAAACGAACTGCTCTGTGATATTGAGAGCGTGATCTACGCATGACGTCAGCAATAACAGCATTGCGAGGAGAGCCACAATCTTTCCATAGATTATGCCAAAACAGTGACGCTTCTCTGTATGGTTTAACGTGTTCATTCCAACCCGCTATTACCTTCGAATTTCCCTCTTTTGAAGTATGTGGAATTGAGTTTTGACAAGCTCTTATACAACAATCCATTATTGAATCATGAAATATCTGAATATCATGACAATGCGTTAACCTGCTAGGACAATGTTTATCGCGGCATTCTAGAGAATGCCATGGTATAGATATTTCGTCAATCATTCTTTCTAAAACCTTGCTGTACTGACTTAAGTTACAGTCTGACGCTTCTTGCCATTTAGGTCTAGATATGTACCTTCTAGAAGAAGGTGAACAATAATTAACATCTAAACTCAAGGTAAGAACAAGTGGCGAATGGAATGATAAATTTGCACCATCGTGCATAGTATAATATTCTAACATATGGTCAAAGAGTCCATTGTTTAACAAAAAATGATCAATGACATGAGTACCATTGTCCACAGGACTAGTAAATGTATAGCAAACATTATGTCCTTCAAAATCAATACATGGCTTGATTGTTTCACGTTCACATATGTAATTTAAATGTTTCGTAAAGTTAGAAGACACACGATTGAAAGACGTGTTAATATCACCTCCAATAATGAAATTGGAACAGTTCATTATATTACATGTACTCATAATTTCAGTCAATATATTGCAGTACAGATCATCATTACATCTGGTATCACATGGCATGTACACATTAAAAAGTAATAATGACATGTTTTGCCTAGTTATATTAACTGCAAAGAAATGGACTGTCTTTGCTGGCAGAAAAATCGAAGTGACCAAGCTGTACTCTTTCTAGACCAGTCCATCTGTTCGGGGAAGACAGGTTACTCCCTAGCATCTACAGAAAGATCATTCCAATAAATTACAACTTCCCATTTATGTTTCATACTAGAGAGAGAGTTAACTGTGTACCTATGTGTGGCCGCAGCTTGTTTGAGGCAACAATAGTAACACGTGACAACAGTTGTACTTCTCAAACACTCTTTTTACAGTATCTGTTGATGGTATTTCCAGGGGCGTAGCTTAATCGGCATGCTACTTAAAGTTGCTCCAGAATAGCTGAGGCCTGTGATTGTCTTACGTGTCAATAAAGCCAGCAGCCTAACCGCCGTTGGAACATGTCACAGACATGGATGGTGTCAGAGTGATGGACAGAGAGACGGACAGGTGTGCTCGCTAGATTATGGAAGCCATCTGGATACGACCGTTGAACAGAGAAGAGGGGGATACCGATTGAGGTAAGTGTGTGACATCGTGTGCGCCAGACCATCTGGCGAGCAGAGGCTGAATAGTTTCTAATGAAGGCCGCCGACTTAGGTCGAAATGTCGATGTGAGTTTTTAATTCCTTGTTGTGTATTCAGAAAAAAATGAACCATACCAATCATAAGAAGGAGTATTGGAAGAGAGAATGTACAAAAACAACCTGGCACCGAAGAGTGGAAGCAGAGACGAAGGAGGCTAGACAACGCTGGTTCACCCTCGAGTGGCTGACATGAAACAGACCGGTGTGGAGGAACTTCGTCGCTGACAGTAGGCAGTAAATAAGTATTCAGAAAGATCTTTATTTAATTCATACACTGTTCTTCAAACTAGAAATGCTAGTTCAAATTATAAATAAAATATTCAGATCGTAACCCTACGCTATTGACCCTTTAATCGTCAGCGCGTTCGAGTTTTCCCACATCCAAGACGACTAGTTCAGTAAAATTGCCACGCTGACTTATTCCTGGAAACGGAACAGACATCCTCTCTTTAACAATGATTCAACATCTCTGACTGATTCCGGGAAACGGAACAGACATCCTCACTTTAACAGTGATCCAACTGTGTATGCGAACACCCTCTCACGGAGTATAATCAGAGCAGGTGTCGACGCTCGAATAAGTTACATGGCGATGTAGTTTGTAGGCAACACCATTCCTGCTCTTAGTGTCTACACGCGCCACACTGTATCAAATACGGCAGAGACGAAGTTGAACGTGCCTCCTTTCTATATTTAATGTACTCCTACCCTTGTCCTCTTCCGGCCTCATTGCCAATGAGGATGCGATGCGTCTTATCCAACTTGCGCTGTCAGTGGTTTATCCTTACGGTTTTTGTTACCAAAGTAAAAAGAAAGGCAAGTTCTTATACAGCGCAGTATCCAGTCCTCAGGACTGCTCAAAGTTTTACACTTTAGTCCCGGGCAGACTTATTTAATCAAACACCATCTATATATCTCTGGAAAGTATCCAGCCACGCTGCAATTAATGTGCAAAGAATATTCCTACACAAATATCCACCACTGTCTATAGCCGGGTACTCATTCATACACCTGAGGGAACTGGAGCAACGTAGAGTGAACGGACTTGGCCATGGTTCGACATCGCAGCACAGGATTTGAACCCGGGTTCTCTCGGTCGAGAGTCAAAATCTCTATTCACTGCGCCACCGCGCTCCACACGATTTCACATGAGTAGTTATCATGCCTTCGGGCGACCCACTTCCCTCTTCCCTGATGTCATCCATGTTAGGACAGTCTTGTACGACTAAGGTTGCCTTCGGGCGACCCACTTCCATCTTCCCTAATGTCATCCATGTTAGGACAGTCTTGTACGACTAAGGTTGCCTTCGGGCGGCCCACTTCCCTCTTCCCTGATGTCATCCATGTTAGGACAGTCTTGTACGACTAAGGTTGCCTTCGGGCGACCCACTTCCATCTTCCCTGATGTCATCCATGTTAGGACAGTCTTGTACGACTAAGGTTGCCTTCGGGCGGCCCACTTCCCTCTTCCCTGATGTCATCCATGTTAGGACAGTCTTGTACGACTAAGGTTGCCTTCGGGCGACCCACTTCCATCTTCCCTGATGTCATCCATGTTAGGACAGTCTTGTACGACTAAGGTTGCCTTCGGGCGGCCCACTTCCCTCTTCCCTGATGTCATCCATGTTAGGACAGTCTTGTACGACTAAGGTTGCCTTCGGGCGGCCCACTTCCCTCTTCCCTGATGTCATCCATGTTAGGACAGTCTTGTACGACTAAGGTTGCCTTCGGGCGGCCCACTTCCCTCTTCCCTGATGTCATCCATGTTAGGGCAGTCAGGTAATGGCTCTCTTCGCTTTTTTTTAGCTGTGACACGCCCATTCCATGTTCCTGTATTTTCGTTTATCTTCTTCCATTTTGTTCCAATTTCCATTAGGGTATGTTTTAAAAAATTGACCACTGGCAGCAATGTCCCAAAATGACACTTTTGACGGTAAAAGGGCACTGTTTTGAATAAGACAAATACATACACGCACGGGCATACACGCATCCGTACACGCACGCACACCCGCACGCCCGCACACACATGTGCACGCATAGGCAAACGCGTATGAGCTCGCAAACGCATACGTACGCACACACTCGCTCGCACCCACTTAAAATTACATCATTGTTATTGTTAACAATAACAATGATGTAATTTCCAACATGGTGTATTCTGGTCTGGTCAGTCATGTCTCGCACACAATGGTGTGGTTACATGCATGTCGTACTGCACATTTTAGTAGCACTTTCGTCTCATCCATAACACACTATCTATCTTCGAACCTAGATCGAGATAAGGTAAAAGACCAGAAATACAGGCAATGCGACGAAAGCAGTCCCAAGCACATAGCACATTCCGTTTATTGGCCAGAAGCCGAGGTCAGACCCTGCTGATAAGACTTATAGGAGAACCCTTAACCCGACGGCAGCAACCGAACTGATCAGATTCAGCAAGACGAATATTTATGTGTCCCAAACCTGACGATCTCGACGAGACGTTCCGATCAGAAGAACGGAAAAGAACCTGTGAAATGAAGCGATGAATACGGCGTGATAAAGACGGTTAACGAGCTATGCGATGTCTTCAGTCGGCGGCACATGTTGAGCGTTCGACGCCGTGAACAAGTTCAACAAGATCGTCGGCGTCACTCTGCATATCGCAACGTAGTCCGTCGCTGCCTCGTTATGATGTCGACACAGATGCATGTAACCAGAGTGGAGAACAGTCTGTGTAGAAGCCTACTTAAACAATGGGTCGTGTTTTCCTGGACCCGTGCTTTGTCAAAATATAACTTGGTTTATCGAAAAAATTCCTTGTAATTATAAGGTTAGTTGAACACTTGCACCAGTATATCTAGTACACAGAGGCGAACGCAACCACACACACACACACACACACACACACACACACACACACACACACACACACACACACACACACACACACACACACACACACACACACTTACACAAACACACACACATACAGACACACACACACAAAACACATACACACACACACACACACACACACACACACACACACACACACACACACACACACACACACACACACACACACATACAGACACACACACACACAAACACACACACATACAGACACACACACACACACACACACACACACACACACACACACACACACACACACACACACACACACACACACACACACACATACACACACACATACACACACACACACACACACACATACAGACACACACACACACACACACACACACACACACACACACACACACACACACACACACACACACACATACACACACACACATGTATACACACGCACACGCAAAACATACACACACAACACGTACGCACACACACACACACAACACACACACAGGCACACACTGACGTGCATACGCACGCACATGCACGCACGCACGCACGCACGCGTGCTCACACGTCAGTTCCTTGATGTATGAGGCTGCTTTAAAATATGGTTTGGGTGATTCGTTTTTTGCCGATACAATATGATGATTAAAACATTCAATGCAATGTTCTGTACGATAGGTAGTTATACATAATGTTACGGTAATATACATTAGCTTTGGTCCAGAGCTACGTTTTAGAAGGTTATGTTATATTTCCTGCCTTTACTATCTACATGCGGTGTTAAATTCGAATAACGCATACTTGCAAAGTTGACAGTAGCATCGTTCTATGTATTTTGCTGTTTCTTTTGCCGCATGCTGCACGGTACAATCGTATTTCGGATTAATCCATGACGAAGTCCTGTTTGTAGTTTACTTTGCACTTAAAGAAGTATTCGGCCACGGCGCAAAGCAACATTTTCTTTCGTCACTTCCGTTGAAAGGCGTTGGTTCCCGCAACGCTTCGCGCGACTATTCAACCTGACGGCCCTCAATGACAGTGGCAATTACATGATTAGCTGCCTCACTGGGGAATTGACGTCGGGCGATGCAAAAAATTGTGTGATTACAACGCCTATGTCCAGCTAATAACGTGCATGCTATGTTGTTAACACAAACAAGTATATACATATTAGTTAACTTCAATCACGTATTCTAGTTAACACTTGTTACACCACACAGCTAATAGCATACTGGATATAAATCTATTAATACACAAAAACTGGGGTGTTGTTAGTCATCGGGTCATCAAAAAGTCATACGTCCACCTATCCATTCACCCATCCATTCTTCTACTCGTTCGTTCACTTGACTATCTGTCTACCTGTCCATCGTCCACCATCAAGCTACACTTATCCGAATAAAATTCCGTCAAAAATGCTTTAAAAAAATTGAAAATAGGAAAAGCTCTAAAGATGTACGGATAACCTTTCACGTTAGCGAAGATACCCGACTTTGAGAATGGCATCGTCTACGCAAATGAAAATAGTTATCGCTGCTGCTGCTAGTTTGATAACATTGCGCCGCAACCGAATGCGACGTAAACGTGCGAGCTTGGATTTAAGGCCTAACTTTGGATGAAAAAGTGGATTACACAATTTATTTCGAGTTGCGCGTGGAAGATTCTTGTAGAACTTACTATCTGTTCTACAAACTCATCAACATTTGGAATTCCATTACCTTGCACACCAAATCAAAGCTGAAAATATGCAGATCAAACGGCCGCTCAGTACGTCAGAAACATGGAGAGCCAATAAAAGATCGAGAGACGACAACAAATCAATACATCGTTGATGAAGTGAAACGAAGGAGTTGGATATGACTTGGCCGTATTTGTTGCATGGACAGAAACTGCCTAAAACACCCCGCTATAAATGGATATCATCTGGACAACGGAAAAGAGGCAGACCACTTGGCACTTGGAGAAGAACCGTAGAAGAAGAAATGAAGATTGATTAATTCGGCATTTGATATATCGGTGTTGGCCCACGATTCAGTTATACCTATTATGTGAGGGTCAATATCTTCTACCACAATGTTTAGTTCACTTCTTTTGTTTACTATACTCCTTGCATTTAAACAAAAGCATTTATATTCAGCTTCAGAACCGTTTTCCAGACTGTTCTTTGCTGATTTATTTGTGCTACCTTTATCTCTGCCTCCAATTTCAGGCTTCTTTGTGAATTCACCCTGCGCATCTAGCTTAAATAAATGCAATCTTTCCCACTATCAACATATCGCGTCAGGTTCTCTGAAAAAAATTATACCCCCTTTCCGTTTAGATGGAGGCCATCTCTCATGTAGATATCTTCCCTTTCAACAAAGTATCCCCATAAATCTATGAATCCCACCGCCTCTTCCTCATACATCTGCTCAACTAGTGCGGTGATAGCCGTCTTCTTGCAGGTTCTATATGTTGGCCCCCTTCCTCCCATTACAGGCAAACTTTCTGAGAGAATAATATCTACAACTCTTGTCTTCTTTGACTTCCTCACTTCTGTAGTATCCCAGTTGTTCCCTCCGTGTCAGCATTATTTGTCCCTACGTGTACTAGTATAGACCCTCCCTTGCCATGCCCCACAACCTTCTCTACCCTTTCAGTCACATGTTCTATCCTAGCCCCCTGTAGACAAACAACGACATCCTTCCCCTCGCTTAGTGTCTTGTCCGCCTGTTTCATAATGGAGTCGCCCATAAACACTCTATCCTTCCTTACTGCCCCCTCAATCACTGCCTTAGAGTAGCTCCTTCTCCGGTTCGCATTTGTTTGGTTATTTTCTTTTCCCTCTGTCGTCTTCTCTCCTGTCACATTCTCTTCCGTTCAATTCTTTCCTGTCGCTTTTTCTCTTGTCACCTTTCCTCCTGTCATCGTCCCTTTTATCGACTTCTCTTCTGTCACATTTACTCTCACTTCCTTTCGTTCTGTCAACTTTCCTCCCATCGCATTTTCTTCTCTCCTGTCCCGTCCCATTTCCCCTCCTACCTACTTCTCTACGGTCACTTTCTACTCTGTCACCTTCACGCCTGTCACGTTTCCCGCCGACAGGCCTACTTGTCCATCAGAAGCGAAGCTAATTTACAACACATCTTTCACTCGTCCGAATCACTAGAAGGCGTGATACTGAATTTTTGATCGATTACGTGGCAATTCGAGTCAAACGTTGGTCTGCCGTGTATCGCGCGGTTAAAGATCAATGACGTCAGACGTTTGTTGATGACCACGTGATTTTAAAGCAGCTAACATTTCAAACGCTATCAATAGTTAACATCTAAAGCGACATTAGCCAGGACAGCTCTGTCAGGTTGGTTGTTTATACGCGTATTTGACGTGCGCGAGGTTGATCCTGTAAGATTTAAATGCATGAAAACAACTAAAACATCATAGAGCCCATGTTGCATACGTCTGGGGCCTGGGCCGTGTTCGGAGTCCTCGCCGCGCTGCGACGTCCCTATTCGTCGCGGTTCGCCGCCGGAAGTTGAACGTTTAAAGTTTACCTTCCGCGGCGTTCGCCGAATTCAAAATAGATGTGTCATAAATAGAAGTTGTGCATATTACACTACTGATTCCTGGTGTGTTTTCGATGAAAATGCCATCATCCCTGCCTTTAAGAACAGTTGTTGATGTTGTTAAAAGTTCAACTAGTCATGCTTGAGTGTAAACTGAAACGCCCAAATGCACCAACCATAGTATTAAAAAGAATCACCATCGAATGCAAAACCAACTATGGAGGCCAACTTTGGAGACGCGCTGGCGTGGCGCGCGCCCCGGCGTCAGCACACCAAACTTTGAGCGACAAAATCGACTTGCGGGGCAAAAAGCAACGTCGCGATGCGGCGCGAACTCTGAACGCGGTCCTGCTTTGTGACCGCGACGTGCGTGCATGCGTGCGTGCGTGCGTGAGCCCCTCTATAGACCAGCCAGCATTGTAATAGATCGTATGAGGACCAGCACGTGGAACCTGGGAATAAGTCAGCTTCTATACATTAATATGATCACTTTAAATCATCGTAAGCTTAGTTCCTCCGAAGGCAGCTCGCCTCGTTACATTAAATTGCTCAGAGATCGGTTCAATTCGATGTTAAGTATCTTGTATAAAATTGTGTTACTCCTCTTAGAACGCATTTCAGTTTGTGTCAACAGTGACCAGAACAACCGTGACGCCCGCGGTCACATTGTGTCAACAGTAATCAGAACAACTGTGACGCCCGCGGTCACTTTGTGTCAACAGTAATCAGAACAACTGTGACGCCCGCGGTCACTTTGTGTCAACAGTAATCAGAACAACTGTGACGCCCGCGGTCACTTTGTGTCAATAGTAATCAGAACAACTGTGATGCCCGCGGTCACTTTGTGTCAACAGTAATCAGAACAACTGTGACGCCCGCGGTCACTTTGTGTCAACAGTAATCAGAACAACTGTGATGCCCGCGGTCACTTTGTGTCAACAGTAATCAGAACAACTGTGACGCCCGCGGTCACCTTTTGGCATGCATTCG
>OZ023207.1:69706596-69780464 GCA_963995525.1 Escarpia spicata
GTATGAGGGAGGGAGGGGGGGGGACAATGGTGGCCGTCAACATGCGACGCTTGTTGACACAATTCAGCCGCTTGCAAACACATAGGCCCAATCCGGCCTTGCGCTAAAGTTCGAAGTGAATACATTACACGACACGCGGCCATAACACGCCAATTCACGGCTAGCTTCGACTTCTTGCCGGCCCCTCACGTGCAACCACTGATCTACATATGATATATATGTATAATAGATCGGTGCTTGCGACAGCAATACTCTCTTCCTGGCGAAGTTACGCTGCCGGGCGAGAGCTGGTTATATTCAGGTAGCCAAAGGTGATTTTTCGGCCTAACCCTGCATAGACTGATATATATATATATATATATATATATATATATATATATATATATATATAGTTTGTTTCTCGCTGGATTCTTAGGACCTCTATAACGAATATCAGGCGGATATCAAGAGGATATCCTTGAGCAATCCGATACTTCTAAGATGGTAGCCAAGATGGCCGCCGGCACCCATAGAAAATTACCTTTTAATGAATCGGCCTAGAATCACGAGTGAATCGAATTTGAGGTCAAGAACAAGGTCAAAAGTCATCTTCAAAGTTATGTTACATAGAAAATAAATAGGAGTATTTTAGGATGTAATGAACAAATTAATGTGATATTAGGCTTAAATGTGATATTTGCAATAATTCTGAACTGAGTTGTGAATGGTAAAATTCAAATATAGGTTAGCCATATAATGGTCAACTGTTCTCCATCGGGAGAGCATAGCTTGTATGATCATTGATGGTTAGCCAATGTATAATTGCAACGAAAGATTCTATACAGTTGCCAATCTTCTCAGCCCTGATGATGTCCAGCACGATCTCCGTAGTTTCCACGTATGTCAATTAGATCCTTAAGTTTGGATTCCTCTATGAGATATTGAATTGGCTCGTTCCTCAAAACATCTGACAGAGGGTCGACTGGGTTACGAGTACAGTTCTAATCTGCGATTGCCACCTCTCTTCTTCAATATGCTAACTACATTCTGGGCAAGATCTTTGACTTTCACATCATGTTAATGACCAAATGCATGTGTAGTAATAAATAATATGTACATAATATACATACAACAGGAATATACATACAAACAGGCTTACAAAGAATAATTGGGAGTATAAACAGTTTTGATGTACGAGGTAAATATTTGAGAAAATCACGTTTTTATATTAAATTATCCCATATATTTATGAAACAATTAAACATTCAGCACCTGATGACTCAGACAATACATGTAAAATCATAATATATTTGGTTTTATGCAACGATGTGTACCAAAAAATGTCAATTAATTAATAAAACTATTTTGACTCAAGTTTGAGTTTGTGACCCACAAATAACCTTCGAAATCGAGGATGGCGTCCACATACACCTATGTTTTCTTGTGTGATGGATTTAGTAAGGATTCCTGCCATTAACAAAAAATGCAATTAAAAATATAACATCACATGTTGGTTAACTTACTATCTGCGGAAATGCATAATTTCGAAAATTCATCTTTTGACGGTGACCTTGTTTAACATGCTCTCCACAGTTAGAGCACCACTTTACAACTACGTGCCATACATAATTTTGATGAGGATGCAATACACGTTCAAACATTATGTAACATGGCCTAGTGTATGTAGACAAAGTAGCTACGCAACCATTGTAAGTGTAGACTTTTTGTGGAGTGGCTTGGCTTTGAACATTCGTCGTTTGGTGATGAGCTTGTTTAATCTTCAATCCACACCTACTGAACCACTTGATGGCTCCCCGTCATATTCCACATTGACGGGGAGACAGTTGGCTTTCCAACGGTATACGACATTGCCATGAATATATGCGTAACGTAGATATACGCCACCATTTATATTGTATGACGTTTGCGGGATGACACAATTTCGAACATTACTATTTTATCACTTGACGGTGACTCTGTTTGATCGTCGCCCTACACTTAGTCCATGATCTGACAGCTCCATGTCATATCACATCTTGACGGGGAGAAATGGTTCGTTCACATAGTATATGATTCGTACAAATGAATGAAATAGTTACAGGTTCATTGTAACGTTATGACGTTCGCGGTGTTGGAAAAAATCGAATATTCATCATTTCACTGTGACCTTTTTTGACCTTAACTCCACTAATACCATATCAGGTAACTTGGTAACACCCCCATATCGTACTTTACTTTGATGGGGGAAAATAAGCTTTCCAACAGTATAAGATCTTGCAATAAAATCAAGTAGATATGCGACTATTATATTACAAAGACGATTGCGGAAGCGCACAATTTCGAAAATTCATCATTTGACGGTGACCTTGTTTGATCTTGGATTCACGCCTACTGCACCATTTGGCAGCTATATGAGATGTAGAGCTTACAAACGGTATAACAATTGGTTGTGTGTAGGGGGGGGGGGGGTAAATCGGTCTATTGTGACTACGTCTGTGCAGAATTGTCCTCCTGTTCTGCTGCTTTGCTTGTAAAACGGGATAATTTATTTGTTAAAATGGGTAATGACTGCTGACAAACTTTCGAACCGCCAGTTCCTGTATCTCAGTTGTGCGAATTTGAATTGAACTTCCGCGAGAGATCAAATTCCGTGAGAATTGTTTGGAGAAATAGCCTGGGTCCAATTACACAAAATCAAGTCAATTATAATTACATTTAATTTGTAATTTCAATTACAATTACACTTCTAAATGTTGAAATCAATTACAATTACACCAGTAAGTTTTCAATTACAATTACAAAAGCGTTAGTGGGATCAAAAAGTGTTATCAGTTATTTTGCATGCATGGGCATGTTGGGTCGAACATGAAGTAGAATTGTTTGAAAAACAAATGGTCTCTATTTTAATTTAACAAAAATTGAATTGAAGTAACTAA
Organism: Escarpia spicata; assembly: GCA_963995525.1. Classification (NCBI taxonomy): domain Eukaryota; kingdom Metazoa; phylum Annelida; class Polychaeta; order Sabellida; family Siboglinidae; genus Escarpia; species Escarpia spicata. The sequence goes on from OZ023207.1 coordinate 69,709,512, forward strand.
ATAAGGATAATGAAATATAAAGTTTGTGTAAGTTGTTGACATTGAAGCCACAAAAGCGGCCCTTCAAAGGGCATACTTTCCCAGTCAGAAACCTCTACTTAGCATCCCTAGTTGCAAGTAATTAAAACCTACTCCATTGGCTTGTTACATTAAACCAGGAAATCCGTAATGAAATGCCTTTGTTGCTGTCAGAGGAGAAGAGTGCAAACTGCTAAGAACTGCTAGAAACTTCTGAAGAAATACTCTGACTCAGACCAGTATAGCTAGTTATTAGTAGCTCCTTGCCGCCTGGCTAAAGAACAAAGGGGATACTGAGCTACGGATAGTAATATTGGACACTACCGGGGTAATTAGAACTATTTGGTGAATGACACATTGGAGTCACAACTTAGACATTGGGTAGATTGAAAACAATCATTGGGAGATCTGTTTGTAAGTAGTTTTTTAAACAAGGTGTGCGATGTCAGAAAATTCTATAATCGACTGTAATTAATTGTAATTTGTGTAACTGTTTTAATTTCACAACATAATCAATCACAATTACAGTTACGGAATAATTTCAAAAACAACCATTTACACTTACAGCATATCTGTAATCAATTACAAATACAATGACAATTACGTACCTGGATCCTGCCCTGTATGCTATTCATCCATATATGGTCTAATAGTCCCCCAGGTAATCCGACCGTATCCGGATGAATAGCCACACCATACTAACATGCATGGGAAATACCTTCAGTGGGAATGCAACTGTGTTTTCCTGACTAGAAACTCCATACCCATGGGAAGTTATGGAAAATTATCATGGAGATTGGAAGAGTTTTTGCTACTCTTGTGGTCGTATCATGTAGGATATATTCTTGGGTTCTAACGAGGCACAGATTTGAGTCATTTTGTGATCCTTTTGTATATCCAGTTTGCTTCGCTGTTGGACAATTCTGCATAGTCACAACAGCATAGTCACAGTGAGCCTTAGTCATCTTACAATTATAATCTCTACATTTCTCGTACCTTATCTGAGAGGTTCCTAGTTGTAAATATTCCATCATCCGTATGTCAAGCAGCACTTGAATTATACGCAGAGTAACAAATTGGAGTCATTAACTACGTTGCAGTTCCTTTGCAGCAATTTCACGAGGAGTGAGTGGTCTTACACAGCCAGCACATGACATGTAACGGTTGGCCTAATCCGAGCTGTCTACACCTGCTGGGGGAGACCAGCTTCACAATCAGGTGTGAAGTGCCTGGTAGCTGAGACTAAGACTAACACTCTGGTTGACTGGATCTACAAGAGAAGTCTCTCAATCGTTAAGACACAACCTCAGTTTTCAAGCACATTTGACTTGAGCGATGTCAATTATTATATGTAGATGACTCTTGAGACTTGACATCAGTTTGATTGCGTATTGACGTTGAACTCGTTTTCCACAGTGTTGAGAGAATCTCATGTCATGGTGAAATGATTTCGAACAAAAACACAAACAACAGCGATGTCAAATAAAAAATTTCCGATTTTCATGAAAAACTGCTAAAACATAGTTTTTGTAAAAGTTAAAAAAAAATTCTCCAGTTTCTTATGTGTTTGCCGAAATTTGGAGACAAAATGTGTTCAAGCCGCGAGTAAGTTTTGGTCTTGAGACTTGACTTCATTAAAGCGTTGGGTTGAGTCTTAACTGCATGTTAAAACATAATTATTTGTTTATCTGCCTGTTATACGGAGCCTCAAAGGCATGATGTGCTCTTCAAGTTTAAACCAATTAAGGTTTATGTTAGACTTGTCAAACCCCAGAGCAATGTTGCCGAACCGGCGAAACTGAAAGTTGTTCGTTTGTCGCGACTTGACCGAGTCTGAAAATGAGAGTTGAGGTTTGAAAATGTTTACTTTTGACTTAAATGGCCAACATTAGTTGTCCAAACGGTTAGTTAAACATAACGTGTTCCAACCGAAAACAGCCCAAGAAATGCTGAATGTATAGAGGGCGCTGTTGTGGCGACCTGGAGTGTTTGCATTTAGCCTCTATGTTGTTTATCGTTTTTCGTCAGTTTGAACTGAAGGACGTTATATATGTTCGTCGAGAAGTACTATGAAGATGTTGTGCGGCAGAACAACCAAAGTTTTGGCAGTTTTATGGACCATTTTACTCGTTGTGTGTGTGAGTGGTGAACCGATTTGGCAAGATGGCAGATTCAAGACTTATTCACGTGACGCGCTGTTGGCCTTGCGACCCAGTGTCACTGACAATCTTTCTGGTCCACTCCTGGATTTAAATGACTTTATATTGCTCTCGGACACTAACAATAGAAACCACCCGCGACGCAAGCGGGGCAAGTAAGGCGGCGTTCGCCAGAGACTGAAGAAAAAGAAGGTACGCACCCTCCCCCTGCCCTCTATCATGTTAGCTAATGTCCGATCGTTACGTTCGAAAATTGACGAGCTTTAGGCCAATGTTTCCCTACAGTGGGCCTATAAAGAAGCTTGTTTGATATGTCTGACTGAAAGCTGGTTAGATCAAACATTACCGGACAGTGAACTTTATGTTGATGGCTTTGGTACCCCAGTGAGATTGGACCGGGACAAAAAGCTGAGTGGCAAATCACAGGGTGGAGGGACCTGTGTGTAAATTAACCAGCGCTGGTGTAAGTCTGTCATCGTGAGGGAAGAACTGTGTACTCCGGATGTGGAGCTATTGTCAGTGTCGCTGCGTCCGACCTATTTACCCAGAGAGTTCGGACAGCTATTTTTAACTCTGGTCTATGCGCCGCCGTCAGCTAATGTTGCACGCGCAGCTGATGCAATCACTAGCTGTGTGCACCGGCATGAGACAATGTCACCAGACTCACCTAACATAATACTCCGAGATTTCAATAGCTGCCGACTAGACAAAACATTGCCTGTTTACCAGCAGTACGTGACGTGTCAGACACGCGGTAGTAACACCCTGGATCTCTGTTATGGCAACATTAAGGACGCGTACAAGTCCGTGAAGAAGATGGCACTCGGTACAGCTGATCACAATGTGGTACATTTGATCCCGACATATAGAACTAAACTGCAGAGACAGAAAGCAGTGCACAAAACTGTAAAAACGTGGGACTTGAACTCGGTCGACGCCCTCAGGGGGTGTTTTGACTGTATTTTGTGGGATGTTTTTATTGAATCCAGTTCTTCGCTTGAAGGTCATCAAACCACGCGACTTTCATCTTAAATGTCCAGATATTTATATGAACAGTAACAAACTTATATTTGTTAAAACACGAACTGTTTAGGAGTAGTTATATGCAATGACCTGACGGATGATGAAGATATGTTAAGACATCTGCGTAGCTTTTATGCCAGGTCTAATAGCATTATCTGTAAATGTCACCACTGTTCCATCGGTGTTAAACTAAATCTGTTTCATACATGTTATTGTACAATTTATTGTTCCCAACTCTGGGTAAATTTTAACAAGGCCACTTATTTAAAACTTAAAGTTGCCTACAAAAATGTGAATAGACGGATCCTAGGATACCACCAATGGGACAGTGCGAGTAGCATGTTTGTTAATAATGCTATCGATACTTTTGACCCATATTCTGTAAGAATATTTACGGTTTTAGAAAAAAGGATTCTCAGAATTAACAATGATCTGATAAAGTGTGTACGTACAATTGTACACACATTGTTAACGGGCCAATGTCGTCTAGCTGGGCCGATTCTCTGTATATTGGGAAACTGTAATTATTATTATAACCTTTCAATACTTATTTATTAACTTTGTTCAACTTATTCATTATTTTAGTTTATTGTTATCAAGTTTTGTGAAGAGATGATTGTCCCCACAAAGACTGTGAAAATCTTCTCAACTAACAAACCGTGGGTGAGTAAAGAACTGAAAAACATAAGCAACGAGAAGAAGAGAGCTTTCATGTCTAACAACCGCACTGAAGCAAACAGGATCCAGTGTACTCTAAAAAAGCAGATCAGGGACGCTAAACTAGAATACAAGGACAAAATTGAACGCCTGTTCCAATACGGCAATATGCGCAGGGCATAGCAGGGACTAAAAACTCTGTCTGGTGTTGAGTCCGGCAAACGTGTCATACAAACCTCAGAGTCAGCGGAAGAGAGTCTCAAGTTTGCTGAGAACTTGAATTCCTTCTTTGGGCGTTTTGACCGGCATGACTTCTCACGTGAGCGTCAGGAGGCGGTGGATGATATTGAGTCTCAGCTCACTGAGGATGATACCCCAGAAACAACTCCTGATGACGTCAGTAAGATCTTCAAGCACGTTAATCCTCACAAGGCAACTGGGCCTGACAACGTCAGTGGTCGGGTCCTCAAGGAGTGCCATGCTCAGCAGGGTGCAGTGTTCAGCATCCTTTTCAACTGGTCTCTGAAGCAGCATCGCATCCCCCCGGCCTGGAAATCGTCAGTTATATGTCCTGTCCCCAAGAAACCTGTGCCATCTGTTCTCAACGACTACCGCCCAGTGGCGCTTACCTCAATCGTCATAAAGTGCTTTGAGCGACTCGTACTTCGTCCCCTCCTGGAGCATGTTGGGGATCAACTGGATCCCCTCCAATTTGCGTATAAACACAATCGAGGTGTGGATGATGCTGTTCTCACTCTACGTCATAATGTGTATACCCACCTGGAAAAGGCCAAGTCGTTTGCCAGGATAGTCTAAATTGACTTTTCGTCGGCTTTCAACACCATCCAGCCACACACCATGATGAGTAAACTTGTCAATATGCATGTGAACCCACACATCATCTTGTGGGTAAACCAGTTTCTTACTGAGCGTACGCAAGTAGTGCGCTATAATGGTGCTGTCTGTTTCGACCTCACTCTTCACTTTCACTGGTGCCCCCCAGGGCTCGGTGATCTCCTCTGTTCTGTTCACACTTTACACAGACGACTGTCGTAGCAGTCAGGAGAGCGTCAATTTCATCAAATAGAGCGATGACACAGCTATCGTCGACCTATCCGGCTCTGATCAAGTGTGTGCGTGCGCTGTAGCTGATTTCACATTGTGGTGCGACAATCATTTCCTAGACCTGAACGTTCGTAAAACTGAAGAACTCATAATAGATTTTAGGAAATTCATTAACCGAGAGTGTGTAAGGAGAGTAGATGAATACAAGTATCTCGGCACTATCATTGATGCAAAGCTCACATTTGGTGAAAATACAGCGATAATTATCAGAAAGTGCCAGCAAAACCTGTATTTCTTACGCAAGCTCAGGTCACTCAGTGTCAGCACACATGTTCTACAAACCTTCTACAGATGCTACATAGAAAGCTCTATTACATTTGGGTTTCTTGTGTGGTATGGCGGCCTGAGTATCGTGCATCGCAACACTCTGGCACGAACAGTGAGGGTTAGTGGCAAGGTGGTGGGAAAAAAGCAGACCAGTCTAGAGGATCTATACAGGCAACGGGCAGAGAGAAAGGGAAGGAAAGTCTCCTCAGACCCCGAACATCCCCTGTTTCCATGCTATAAACTACTTCCTTCTGGCCGCCACTTTCAACTTCCTCACTACAAATTGAACCGCGCTCGAAACTCTGTTGTCCACTCGTCAATAAGACTAATGAATGAGTAACTGACCTTCGTTCCCCTCCATCTCTGCCAGTCTGACACTGAGTGAGCCTGAGATGATTTGTGAGATGATTTAACTTTAACTTAACTTTTTAAAAACTGTTGTAATTTATTTAACTTATTTAACATATTTAATTTATTTATTTATTTAACCGATATAACTTTTATTACTTTTACTCTTTTTATTTTTAGATTGTGTATATTGCATGTACATTTGTTTTATATGTCTTAATATGCTGCTCTACACTCCAAATGAATTTCCCTCACAAGGGACAATAAAGTATTGTGATTGAGTGATTGATTGATTGATTGAATGCTAGCACAGCTTTGTTGGTTTGTTCGATTGCAAATGTCGTTTGCTTTGCCGGGCAAAAACGCCACATCTCAAAATAGAGTTTCCCAAACGCCAGGTGGCAGGGCAATCGTTTGGCTGGTTCATGTCTATGCAATCCACCATGTTTCGCTATCGTTGTGGCGAACGGTTCCACATGAATCGAATTTTATTCAAAACAACGAATGCGAATGGGCCTACAAGTCGACTAGGCTTCGTCGAGCTTGTGCTCGTTTTCAGAATAATCTACACCAATAATCTACACCAATAAACATACATAGCAAACATGTATTGTATCCAGCTACATAAAGTAACGTGTATAATCTCATAATATCACTAGAATATCGATATATGAAGTAGTTGTACACTTTATCATAACAACTTAAATCAGTCAGACAGTTTTCGCTGGTCCCGCTAGCTGAGTGGGTAGGTGCGTTGGTTACTTGTCATTTATTTTACAATCGGGCGACGCCGGTTCAATCCTGACAGCATGCAAACCATTGATTTTCTTTACACTTTTTTGTTTATGTTTTCACGAAGTAATATAAACAAAATTATTTTATACTATAATGCACTGTTTGTAAATAATTCTTATTTTTGTAGTAATTATTTATTCGCCACAAAAATGAAAATATGGTCATTATATAACGATGTTTCTAAATTTTATTTATCCAAACAAATATAATGTAATGGATATATAATTTATTAATTGTAAATATATTGTACGGTAATATATTGTAATTATATATGTTAAAACAGATTGAGATCTGTCTGGATAAATAAAATGAAGCCAGAAATTGTTATATTTTGTGGCGTGACATGGGATAACCCAAGCATTGCCCAATTTGTGAGAACATGGTTACATTTCAAACATCTGCTTAAACAGTGTCAAAACATGAAGACATGGCTCGAGCAGTTGCTACGGCTAATTCCATGCATACTAAAGATACAGTTAGTTTTTGGAAACAAATTAGTGACGCTAACATGTCTTTTCGATTACTACTTGATATTGTTGCCTTAGTTATTTGGTGGCGCCCACACGATTCGTTAAGTTGACGTAAGATGCTGCTTAGTCTGCTTACGATGCGTTGTAACTTAGAACGATCGCAACTTGGAGAAGGCAAACGTCATCCTATAGACCCTGGCCAAATAAACCCTGGGAACATTCCGCGAGAGGTGTCATACGGCGGATCCTGCAACAAGCCATACGGGCGTCAGGCCCGACTAATCTATCGGCCAGGTCGTCTGTAGGGGTCAGCACACTGTTGGACTTCCTGCTTGATTACAGACGAAAAAAAGTGCAATATATTTTTGAGAAATGACTTTTTATAATATTCACTTGCTCTGACATAAGTGCACTTGAGTAGTCAGATTTCTAGATGTGATTGTTGAATCTGTTGACAGTAAAATGGTGTCTTTTTAGCTGATTTTACTAAGCAGAAGGGTATCTGGCAGCAATTTGGCTAGTTGACACTTTAGCCGGATTACTGCCTGCATCCAGTTGTAAATATTGACGGGTGTCATACATACAGGCATTTTGCAAGAGCTAGAGATATGAGATTTTGACTAAACTCGACCAGCATGTCAACGAGATGATAATAACAGCAGGTGAGAAGTTTAAGAAACTTTATAGGTCACGTTTTCTTATAATCACACAAAACATTAACATGGTCGCCAATGGGAAAACTGACAGTGTGCTGACCCCAATTAAAGTCCCTAGCAACGGAAACACACTATAGTCATTGTACAATCACGGAGGACGCATTTTACTTCAAATATCTTGAAACAATTACTGAAAATACGTGTATGGCAAAACTGCAGTTGAATGGAACAAACCGTTTTTGGATATTACAGACTTCTCACCAGTCTGCAAGTCCAAATCACAGCGACGGAACACATGTCTTATAAGGGGGGTGGGGTGCGTATGCCAGTAGTTAAGCCTCAATTTGAAAATACGTATGAAAATGAACCAATAACATTGCAGCAGGGTGATTCATCAATCGTTTTTTGTTTACTTCAGCTAATTAAACACAAGTGAATATGTTGTCATTGACCCTAATGAAGTCTGAGGACAGTGATTAGCTGGAGTCAGCCGTAGCCGGAGCCTGTTATCAGATCTGTCTACTGACTGGACCTTCTGGCCAATCAAGCAAGTGGCATTGTTTTCTGAATGTCTGCTAATTAGGCTGTGTAATATTATGTAATTGAAATGCTTGAGACGTCTGGCCTTTGAGGAATTCACACCCTAAAGTGACTTTTTGTTGATGTTTACCTTTGTAAATAGGGCACAAGGTCAAAAAATAAATACAAATTTGAATGTAACGTAACAACTGGCTGTATTGAATTTTCTTATAAAACACATATTTGACTTTCTGGAAAACTTTATCAGGAGTTCATAGTGCCACCTGAGAACATTGTGCTGGATTACAAATTGTCCAACGGCGAAGTGCTGATTTTTATGGTGCCTTGCCAAGTTTGGTGGCACCTTTGAAATGTGCATAAAACACAAACACCTGGAGGGATTACAAAAAATAAAATTGCAGAGTGCTTGTAACATTGGTGCCTATAAAGTGTGTTGTTTTCAACATTTTCTCCAAAATTGCCATACCTATTTAAATAGGGGTCAGCACACTGTTGGACTTCCTGCTTGATTACAGACGAAAAAAAGTGCAGTATATTTTTGAGAAATGACTTTTTATAATATTCACTTGCTCTGACATAAGTGCACTTGAGTAGTCAGATTTCTAGATGTGATTGTTGAATCTGTTGACAGTAAAATGGTGTCTTTTTAGCTGATTTTACTAAGCGGAAGGGTATCTGGCAGAAATTTGGCTAGTTGACATTTTAGCCGGATTACTGCCTGCATCCAGTTGTAAATATTGACGGGTGTCATACATACAGGCATTTTGCAAGAGCTAGAGATATGAGATTTTGACTAAACTCGACCAGCATGTCAATGAGATGATAATAACAGCAGGTGAGAAGTTTAAGAAACTTTATAGGTCACGTTTTCTTATAATCACACAAAACATTAACATGGTCGCCAATGGGAAAACTGACAGTGTGCTGACCCCTGTATAACATGACACTGCAGCTTGGGACAAAATACACAACAACGTACGCCACGAAACACAATTCGCAGCGCCGCATGGTGGTTAACGGCAGGTGGAACGATACGGTCGTCGCGAGAGGGCGCCACATCTGATAAAGTTACAATGTATGCAACCAAAGTAGCGCAGATCGGCCATACAATGTGTGCTGTACGTAACACAATGACACACGAGATATAATGGTGGCGCCAATATACTGTGGCGGTATGCAGTGCATCGCAGAAAACATCGGGTCGACAGTTTACTGTAGTGGTTGTTCAATACATCACCGAAGACAATATAATTATATCAGTTCATTATTATAATTAATATTACGTATCGAGATCGCGTACTAAGTTTCTTGTGAGGTAAATATTCATAATAGTAATCTTTAAATCACAGGAGAAGCAATTTATTAAAGGATATGTTTCACTCGAAATTATCAAAGAACACACGTGAAGCGTAATGTACAATCGAATTACGTCAGTCTAACGTTCGCTAAGAATCCTCAAAGCGGATAAAACCCGTAATCAACTGGCACTATTGAAAACAAAGCGACTCGCTTTCTTCAGACTGGTCGTAGGAGAATCCCTGAATGTTTGGGGTGCGAGATGCACGCCGTCTTAGAAGAAGATCACACGCATACGTTAGCTCGATTATAATTAGATTGATACATAACCTACACTCTTCCTTCTATAACTCATTTTCTGACTTCCAGTTTTTCCAGCATGTTAGAACAAATGACTGTTAAAATGTACACATGCATGTTGTTCTATGTCGACTGCTAAACGTACACATGTATGTTGTTGTATGTTGACTGCTAAACGTACACATGTATGTTGTTATATGTTGACTGTTAAACGTACACATGCATGTTGTTGTATGTCGACTGATAAACGTACACATGCATGTTGTTCTATGTTGACTGCTAAACGTACACATGTATGTTGTTGTATGTCGACTGCTAAACGTACACATGCATGTTGTTGTATGTCGACTAATAAACGTACACATGTATGTTGTTGTATGTCGACTGCTAAACGCGCTGTTCATTTTACTCCCAGGCAGAACCGCTCAACCGAACACCATTTCAACTTTTATGGGAAGCAGTCAGCAACGTTGCAATTCCTGTTGATGACTATTCGTAGAAACATATTCACTTGTGTATATAGCCAGGTAATCATTCATATAACTGCGGGAACTGTAGCGAAGTGTGACTTAACTTTTCAAAGGTTCGAAGCGGGTTCTCTCGGTTGGTAGTGTGATGCACCCTCTGCGCCACTGCGCTCACGCTATCGATACGTTTCTAATTAGTAACCATTTTACAACTATTTCATCTCGTTTTAACTACCTCGTTTCCAGTGTTGTTAAACCACATGCTCTTATGCGTCTTTCTTAACAGTACCTCCGTCCAAAAGAAACTTGTCATATGTTTACCTATAAGGATTGTTCGGTGAGTGTAAAACCATGGGCGGGTTTTGCATAAACATCTTGGTATAGGTTCCACGTAATCAGTGAGTCAATCATGCGTAACCACAACACACTTCAGTGGTATGATGATGGCCAGGTGTTATGGGTGATGGCTATAAAATAGCTGATCCATTCACTGTCGTTTTATCTATATCCAGGTCGTACTTCGTTTCGCCTCGCTGACCTTCACCCCTTCCCGCACACTCATGCCCTAAATATATCGTTCTGAGGTAGTTGTCTCTCACGATGTTGTGTCGATGTTGCAGGCCGTCTTTAGTGATTCATTTCTCGTACACGAGACCCACGACGAAGAAAAAGACGAGAAGTGTGAGGGTGATTTATGAAATGCTCTTAATTCTACTTGCACCCACTATTTGCAGTTCCCAGACGTCTTTACCCGATTTTCTTTAATGCCATCTACACAGTCTCTTTGGTTGTGACTTTAATCTGCATCATGTGTCCATAATCCACGACAACTTCTGACAAGAACTTGCGACCTACATATGGTAATACCTTAACAACATCGAAACCTCTGAACTACTCTTCAAGTAGGATATAAACAATGCACCGAGAGCACGCATCCCTTGTGTTGATACAATCCTGGCAGGATTACCCCTAAAGTAAAATTAGAAATCAGTATAATAATTAGTAGTTATTAATTAGACGACCAATCAATTTGTTGGTCATATTTACAATACCGATGAATGTTATGCTACTCTCACAAGCGATATCGCCGTATGAAGTCAATACATTGAATGACGTAAAGCTTTCTATCAACCCCGTGTGCACAAGTTCACTTATGTGTTTCACATCAAAGCTTTTCTAGTTTCAGAACAGAAAATACTTTGATTGTCTCTCTTTACCTAACATGATATAGCATGTCGTACGCAAGGTAGGCATACTGCGGAGAGGAATGGGATTATAATTGATGTATTCTGTTTACGTACAGGCAAATAGGTTAAGCCTGATCAGTGCGTACGACATGCGTACAGGGCATGGGGCTAGACTTCACGAGTACGGTGTTCTTAGGCGTACTAAAAGTGTAGTTAAAACACGTGGATGCGGCGAGTGCTCAAGCAGCGGCCGATTGTCACGACTTTATGTCAACACTGACGCGTTTATAAATGTCTTATGGTGGGATATCAACTTGTATTAAGCACGTGGCTATTGTATGTCTGATTTAGTACATTAATCACGTGCTTACCTTATGTAATGAACTACGTATAATTTATAGAGACAAAACACGCCGCCTTCTCGACGAATGTTCACTATTCCAACAGAAGGCCTGTGTACAACATCTACGACATAGGTATGTATGTTATTTAATCTGATTGAGAAACCGAGTTCTTTGACATCAATGCCGTTTGTATTGGCTTGATGTATTTATGCGTAAGAAATGTTATTAAATATCATAGAAGCCATAACTGTCCTGTGTATACCTGCTTTTTAGACGCTTCTAAAGCATTTGATAGAGTGAACCACTAGAAACTCTTTGCTTAATCGAGATGTGTTTGTCCTACTCGTGCGAATCTTGTTATTCTGATTAAAAACCCAGATGTTTTGTATTCAATGGGATTCCACAGCCTTTTACTTTTTAAATGTTTCTAACGGTGTTCGACAATGTGCGATTTTGTCTCCCTACCTATTTACTGTGTACATCGATGATTTAAGCAATGTGTTAAATCATGCCGGTACAGGTTGTCACATACACAACTACTGTACTAATGCTATGTTTCATGCAGACGATGTATGTGTTATTGCGCCTAGTCCCAGTGGTCTTCAGGCTTTGCTGAATATTTGTCCAAATTTTGGTTTTGAAAATAATATTGAATATAAAGTCGATATGTATGGTCACCAAACCACGCGGCTTTCATCTGAAATGTCCAGATATTTATATGAACAGTAACAAACTTGCATTTGTTAAAACACGAATTATTTAGGAGTAGTTATATGCAATGACCTGACGGATGATGAAGATATGACAAGACATCTGCGTAGCGTTTATGCCAGGTCTAATAGCATTATCCGTAAATGTCACCACTGTTCCATCGGTGTTAAACCAAAGCTGTTTCATACATATTATTGTACAATTTATTGTTCCCAACTCTGGGTAAATTTTAACAAGGCCACTTATTTAAAACTTAAAGTTGCCTACAAAAATGTGCATAGACGGATCCTAGGATACCACCAATGGGACAGTGCGAGTAGCATGTTTGTTAATAATGCTATCGATACTTTTGACCCATATTCTGTAAGAATATTTACGGTTTTAGAAAAAAGGATTCTCAGTATTAACAATGATCTGATAAAGTGTGTACGTACAATTGTACACACATTGTTAATGGGCCAATGTCGTCTAGCTGGGCCGAATCTCTGTGTATTGGGAAACTGTAATTATTATTATAACCTTTCAATACTTATTTATTAACTTTGTTCAACTTATTCATTATTTTAGTTTATTTTTATCTATGTATGTGTCTAACTTGTCTAATGTTAAAAACCATGTATTTTATACTTATATGTACTAGTTGCGTGTGCGTTTTCTCCATGAAATAAATGTATTCGTATCGTGCAGAACGAAATATTTTAACACTTCAACGTCGCCATGTTTTACATGTTGACACGTTAACTTACATATGTATTTATTATAATAAATGGATTATGTCATGAAACAGTCAACGACAAATCTGGTCTTGGCGTTAACATAACACGTGGGATAAGCGGTTTCCAAATGAATAAATAATATCTTTTGTATTTGTTGGTGATAATTTTTATAGTCCTGATAAGTAATAGCATCAAGTGTGCACAGAACATGTCGAGAACAACGCATAAACTGTTGGACTCGCTATAAATGTGAATAAAACCAAAGGAATCACCGTCAACATAAACGAAGAATGTAAAGTAATAAAGACGGCTTGTGTGGTACTCAAGTACTTGTATAGTACTCAAGTACTTGTGTAGTACTCAAGTACTTGTGAAGTACTCAAGTACTTGTGTAGTACTCAAATACTTGTGTAGTACTCAAGTACTTGTATAATACTCAAGTACTTGTGTAGTACTTAAGTACTTGTGTAGTACTCAAGTATTTGTGTAGTACTCAAGTACTTGAGGAAGGAGAAGACAACCAGGAGCAAGGTTCCTGGACACGCAGCACAAACAATGGAGTTTACCAACGCATTGCCTTAGTCTGTCAAGCATGTAACAAGCTAGACCATGTATGGAAGGCAAACATAAGAATCTTTACTTTGCTATGCTTCAGTGCCACCGTTGAAAGTATATTGTTGTACGGAGCAGATATGTGGACCCTTACAAACGAACTGGAAACAAAACTAGACGAAAGTTTCACCAGAAAGTGGAAAAATGTCCACTGGAGCAATAGGCTTATAGACGAATGATATGGACACGAAGACAAACTATCAAACAAGATAGGCAGGCGGTGCCTTCAACTAGACGCCTTCATTGCTATCATAACACAAAAGAACCAGAGCCAATATTCATCCTGTGGACATCTACATACGCCAACAACAATGGAGGGTACAGAAGAAAGCATAACCAAGTTAATCTGCGAAAACATTAATCTTGAAGAGGCAGCCCTTACTTAGCTCTGATAAACGATCGACCCATATGGAAACGGTTCATCTGTGGTCCGGCCCCGACTGACCAATGATGATAATGATCTGTGTATGATTATATGTATGTATGTGTGTGTGTGTGCATGCGTGTGCGTGTGTGGGGGGGTGGAGATGCCTAACTGGGGACTTCCACCTAACATACAAGCCTGAAAGTGGGGACCTCAAATGAACTGGGGACCTGTTTCAAGTCCCCAGTTCATTTTTGACTTTAATCACTCAGATCACCCTGGCATAGTATAAGAAACATTTCAGCTGAAGGTCACCAATTGCGATTTGGCAGATGGAACACACATACACAACGTCGTCTGACTTACAAGCAACCTAGCAATCCCACTGACCTCCATCTATAACTGGATAGACATGACCTATCTCTTATCACTGGGCTGGTTGAGGTGAGCAGAAACAGATCTGGCCATCTTGACCGAGACCAGTAATGGCCAGTCCTACTGCTGCATTCATACACTTTGGCTGGCTGTGTCTCTGGTCGTCCTTTATGGATAACCAGAGAAAATGCCATGTTGTTGTGTATTCGGGTGTATGTATTAGTTAAACGAACTGTCTGTGGTACTGTGGATAGTAGTCAATATACTTATATAGTTGGTTTTCTTTCCAGATGCAGTTTTAAGACATACACGCAGTGAGTGTCAATGGTTGAGGGATTGTGTTGGAGAGACTAGGTGGTTGTAGTGTTGCTCTGTTATGTCACAAAAGTTTTGATTTCTTTCCAGATACAATTAGGTGGTGGTTAGAGTGAATGCACAAGGCAGTTATGGTGTTGCTTTGTTAAACATAAATTTTTACCTTCAAAGTCACTATATTCTACAAAACAGTAGACATAACGAAATGTCCATATCTGTTTTGCTAGATCCGATTGAACTAGAGCCAAACCACGTTATTTCCTTTAAAAATAAATGCTCTCTCTCTCTGGGTTGGTGATTTCTAGTAACGTCCAGCTGGCCATCAGTGACACCAGATAGTCAATCTGTTTTGAGCTTACGCTTGTCATTTATCATGCATACAATGAATCTTTGTATTTAATAACACACATTACCCACCATGACTTCAGCATGTAATTAATTTGGTGGTGGGTACTTGGCGTCATGGTGAGCAGTACTGAATCAGTCGGCGGATGTGATACATATATATATCGATTTCCAGGGATTGCATGTCTGAATAATTATCTCAGTTATTCACGCACTAGTACCGGTTTACTTTACTGAAATATTGGTAGCTTGCGCTATATTTTGGTTTATGGTTACTTAATGTTGCATATCGTTACATATATTTTCATCAAACGAAATCAGTTCTTAATTGTTCTGCATATGGCGCAGTTGTGTGGGAGCTGCGCGCGCAATCTAAACCAAAAACAAAGGGGGCAGCCTAAGCGTGCTGGGGTTGACTGATTGCGTAACTTAAACGCCTGCCGACATGGTTGTCGATATTAGCCGTTCACCAGAAGATCAGCAGTAAGCGACATAAAAATGAGTGGCTAATATTATCAGTTATTAGTCCCGATCATGTGCAATGTTGTGCGCGTCTCTGTTCCCACCCTTTAATGTAAAACAAGTGCGTATTGTGGTGTCAACATCTGTATGACTTTCATATCGCGTATTAAGTTTGATTTGATGCGCTACATATAGTGTGCGTTGAACACAAAGAATACATTCCCCTAAACCAAGGCTAATGGCCAAAATACCAATACATAGCGCTTTGACAACAAATCTACATGAATTTATAACTTTTTAGGAATTGTTTTTATATATTTCATTATATAACTTTGTATGTAACAATTTAAGTAACTATGCCAAATGTACCGACATTTATCACAGTTTCTTGATAACGAATAATATACCTTGCAAAACCCGTTGACAGAATGCATGGGCCCGAATTAATATGCACGTCGTATTAAGTATGTAGCGAAATTAAATAGTATCGCGCATGAACATTTCTTCCATTGTCTTATCGACTGCACTGAGCGCCCCCGGTATCATCGAGCGGGCCACCGCGATTGCGCACTTGGTGAGCAGACCTTGGTCCCCGGGTGCGTCTTCACCATGTTCGTAAGGAAGACCTCTAGCCAGACCAGATATCTGCGGATAAGGAGACGCACAGATTACGTATAGAAACATTTATTAGATGAGCTCGTTTCATGATACATGAGCATTAACCAGTATATATATATATATATATATATATATATACATATACATATACATATACATATACATATATATATATATATATATATATATATATATATTAAACTTTCCTCAGTAAAACTTATCAATTTGGCCATGTCAATTGCTCAAACCTGGAGTAGTTGTGCTCATCAAATGCAAAGAAGAGTGACGCCATCTCTCCATTATATTTGTGGAACAGCTGGATGTTGTTGGTCTTAACGGAGTGGAGGAGCATAAAGACGAGATGACAGTGGGTAATAAAGGACATCCAGAAGGCAGCCGTCTTCCCCAGGTGGCCCTTGCGCACTTTCTCCTCGTAGGCGTGATACTTCTCGATGAGGGTTAGAGTGGAGGGGTTTTTGAGGGTTTCGTCGAGGTGATCTCATTGCAAGACTGGGTCACGTTGAGAAGCACAGCGGGATCTGCGACGGGGATGTTCTCCTCCTAGGCGAATCGCTCCATTAACAGCCTCTACATTGCCTCACACACGGTGTTGAGGCAAAAGAGGGACTTGGTGTATGTTTTTTCCACTGCGAACACCTTTGTGGGAACCACTTGTCACCGGCTGCGTCTCAAACAGAATTTCTGCATATCCAGAACCACGCATTGTGTAGCCTGGGAGCAGCCAGATATAGTTAATGCACGTGTGAAAGGGACCGATCATGACCACATGGCTGGCGAATTCACCTGGCCATCACCAGATGATGGGTAGGGCTTTCAAACAGACTCCCAGATCGAATGTATTCAGGACGCTCTTCTGACTCACCTCAGCCGTGGCTACCTCCGAGCGCTTCAGTAGCTCGCGAACAACTGTGTTGTCAGTGGTCGGTTGATAGATAGGCGTGAAGGAGTCCACTGTTGGTTTTCTGGGCGGGTGAGACCCGGTTGCAGAAATGAAGCCCCCTAGTCAGGCTGCTTGCCGCTGCTTCCGATATACCTGCTGAAGATATATATATATATATATATATATATATATATATATATATATATATATATATTACTCTTGCATCTTAGTAGCATAGACGGCGTCGTTCTCTGCAGCCGGTGTGAATGATGAGCCGTCGGGAAACGTTGGGTCAACGCGAGTGAAGTGCAAGGGTGGGAGAGTTTCTGGTTTGGCGACTTTCAGGCTTCGCTGTTGCGACTTGTCGATGTTAGGCAGCGTTCGGACCTTGGGGCTCTCGAACCCAGGCTTGACCTCCTGCACAATGATTCCTCCAGCACTGCTGACAATATTGCTGCCGTGTACATTCGTAGTGGTTTTATTCAAGTTGTCCCACTTACAGTGGAATACGACGTAGCCCTGCCCCGTCACGATTTGGGGCGTCAGATAGGTTGATACTTCGTCTTGGGCCTTGGCCAGGGCAGTTTCCAACTCTATCCCAAAATCGTAGCCCTCAGAGTGGCAAAGCCTGTGCAATATCATGGTGAGCTGCTTGCTTCGGAACAAATGCCTGACAGTCAAACAGAGAAACACGTGTTTTGGTAACTTCCACTTTCCCTCCGACACTGCACGGGACAGGTCTTGCCCGATGGAGAATACCAGATGCTTCAACTTTTCGCTCGTCTCCACGCCTTCCTTGCCGGCCATGCTGGGGAACTGAGGTCCATGTCGTCGGCTGTTGGCGGCCACGGTAGGCCTTCGGACTCTCTGAAAGCCCGTAGAATGAGACGACGAAGAAAGAGAGCGACGTCTTGGTTCTTGTCTGCGCTTCCGAGAGTGTAAGTTCGTGCAAGAGCATTAGAAACGGTAATATTCGAGCTGTACACGAGCCATAATGAAATGGCATCAGCTTTGTCGTGATCGACCTTCGTGAAGTAGACGTGGTCCTTGATTGGGTCATTCTGTAGGCGTTTCAGTAGTTTCTCAGAATGATAGGTCGAGCTCTCGTATCCATTCCGTTTCAGTTCGTCGACATAGAGCAAGCGCAAGGAAGATAGCCGTAGGGCCTCATTCTGCTAGACGACATGAGTCCGAATGTGCTCCAGTACCGACACGAGCGCCTTCTCGTGGGCGGCTGACATGCGAGCATGATCGGTATCCTTTGCTCCTTCGGCTCTGCGAATCCCGCGCTCGTTGTTAGCGAACGCTCTGCGGAAAACATTCAAGCATGATGGATGGTGTTTGGTCTCACCAGCAAAGTTATTTTTCAACTGTCGATGAAGTCGAACTAGACCCATTTTCTCGGCCCGTGATTCGATTTGCTCCCATCCATTTTCTCTTTTCTTCCAAGACGAGAAGTCTCCAGCTCGCTTAGTTTTGCGATCACCATCTTTGATCTCTACTTTGTCACAGAAAATGCACTCTGGTGGGAAGAAGGGTCCAGCGAAACCCACTGAAGATAATTTACGAGGGGAGTGATCCCATTGCGAGGTTGATGCTTCGGGTTCTGCGTGCATCATCTCCCAGAAGATGGAGGTGGCCAGTAAAGCGCTGATAACACTGACGGTCATACCCAGCACTTTCCAGGTCATCGCGGAGAGTTATAAGGATCCGGTCGCACACTGATTGCATACGATATGGGGATTCGTGTGGTTGGTGGAGACGTCGGCTCCGGATCTTATAAAGCTGGTGTAGTTTTTCACTTGCAATTCCTTTGATTTAACTAAGGGGTGTAAAACGACCATGATCAGACATGGATAGCACATGAAGGATGCATGTATGCGGAGAATGTTTGGGGACTGCAGGATCTGCGCTCCGGTCACTTTTTCTTTTGGGGATGATGGCTTAACGTCCACTTCTTGCACCACTGTTTATCTGGAATGAGAAATAGAAGTCACCATTAAAATTAAGACTAATCCAAAACATTAAAATAACACAATTTGTTTAATTATTCCCCTCAAAAACCCTCTCTCAACTTATCTGCTATATATATATCTTTAGAAATCGATTTTTCGGTAATGACGGCACGAATTTGCATACTAGTATGCCGCGGACACGTGTGGTCACTTCACGAATAGTTTTTTTAATAATCTTTGACCCTCAAAACATGTGTCTAAACACTTTATTTGTTCAGTTAACTGCAATATTGGCTGATATTATAGTGAAACATAGATGTTTCGAATTTTTTCGGTAATGGCGGCACTGATTTGCATAAAAATGATACGTGGGACATCCGGACGACTTTTTAATATAACTCATCGTTTTCTACGCGTTTGTCCGATCTAGAGACGCCGATTAGAAGTTGATTTTCGAGGGGCTGCACGATACCCCCCTCTTCCGACTAGACTACTGTTTGAGTCAACGCACTAAGCCAAACTTGTGCCGTTTACAACCGTCTTCGGTTCTGGGTGTATCCAACGTGTGACTGTCCCCATTCATTGCCGTAGCATGTGATAGTTTTAGGTAATTAGTTGATTGATTTAACATCGGTTCTGTGCATTAGTGACGGTGGCAGAAACTTACGCACAGCGACCCGAAACGCATGGGCGTTCCCAGGAACTGTGGGGTGCAGTATCCTAGCAATGTCCAGTTTGTCGGCACATATTACTATTATTATTTATAAAACGCTCACGCTTTTGGGTCAGCAAGTTAAATATTGCTGGAATGCAGTGAGAAAACTACTTGATATATTAAAACAAGGTTCGGACCATTTTAATAGAGCTGATTCCCGGATTACACAACGCGCACGACTGTCACTTATGAACAACAAAGTTGTCTCGTCAGAGGACGGGTATGTTTGCTAGTATTTTAACACATGCATTTTACGTTTCCTCCCTGCTACCAGTGTATTTACTGTAGGCCTGTCTTCATTTTTATGTAGTTTGCACACACAAAAAATAGTTACTTCTATGCATTTTATCTATATATGACTAGACGTATATAACACGCGTAACTATAACATACGATACGAATAGACGCGGCGCACATTAGTTCTACTTGGAACAACAAAGCGGGACCTCTAAAAACTAGACACGAAATGCCAGTTATATAACATTTTGTATTCATGCAAGTCAGCACTATAGGTTTCGGCCCATTCAAACATTCGGCGGTGTATCTTGTCGGTGTGACCAATCATGTGAAGCGTGGCTTATAAATCTACCCTGTTTCAAATGACGATGTGCAATAAATTCGTCCCCTCCTCCATATAAGCCCGATCAAGCTGGTGCCAAGCGTGCATAGATATACAACATACGTTCATGATGACCAGACCCTTACGTCTTCGCAGCCGTTAGGACATCGCACAGAAACTACCAGGTAGGAAGTTACAAACATCTTTCAATAGTTTTTATATGTATGCATTAAAGAAGTTTGCAACGATTTTTCACTGGTCTCGCGTCAGATTTATTTCAGAAAATTTGTCTGCTTGTAGATAACATGACATAAAACTAGTCACCCCTTTTTTAACCACTGTCACCCACCTGATGTCCAAATCCTCTGTCTGCTGCCCGATCACGCATAACTTGATATCCATCACAATGATGAACGGTTAAGAATTAAGTTAAACGTTCACTACTCTTCCTTTCGTTCTTCCACACATACCTTCCACCATCGTGACATGCTTCTGGCCCTCGTACTCTAGTGCCATCCTAGCCGTCACGATATCTCTCACAACTATGTGTCGTTAGTAATCTTGTTCTTATTCAACTCGCTTTCGTATCTTTCAATCCAAAATCCCTGAGTATTTTTCACTTAAACTATTCACACTACAAATAGAAAATAAGGAAATATCAAGTTTAATCCACGCAAACCCTAACCCTTACTGTGTTACCCCAACTTAATCTTGTGAAACCATCCACCCGTGGATACCACCCTACCGGTCTATCGTAAAGTGACAAATGGTCATCTTTGTCGTGCGCGTCATGTTGGGCACCATACAAACTGCTTTGGTATATTCCCATCAATGTGCAACTCCCTCACAAACAATAGCATATTAAAACACATGCAAATTGCCTTTCTTGTCGTTGCAATAGTGTTGATATGAAAGTGTGTTTCATTTCAGGTGACGGTGTTTTTGTAACACAAGAGTTTCAACCAGGAGACTCTTTAGTTCAGTACAGGGGTCAGTTACAATACTACCTATTCGTGTTCACCATGAATTCTACCGGCTACCGTTGGACTTCGTCCAGAGAGCGAAAGTGGCCAAGGTGCTACTGCCGGCGAATCTGTGTCGCCATCATCCCCCTGCAAAGTTTGAAGACATCACAGTCGATTCGGATGGTAAGTGAAATGTCATTGTATACATTTTGCTCTCCTTGATTTATCTATGTTTGGTGTACAGATACAATTACGCTCTTTAGTCAGTTCTTGATTAAGCAAATTGCACTATTGATATTTCTTTTTACCTGACATAGATGCGACTTTTGCTTAAATTACTTTGCCTGATGGTTTACAGAAGTGGCACTGCCTCATATGGGTATTAGTATTACTGTTATTTCAGTTTATTGATTTAGCTAATTTGATGTCAATCACAGATTAGCATGTAGCATGACCTCTACATGTTTCTTGTTCAATCAATAACATTTCTAATCGCAAATATAGCATATTGCGATAACAAAATTGGTATATGGATTTCATTCAATGTCACCTTCATTCCTGTACGATACCCAGAGATCTGTGGAGAGGTATACTTCTCTGTAGAGTGTTTTTTACAATCGTTATTATCATTTATTTTCTATCACTTATTACAGGGCAGGTGCAATTCGCTTGACCGATAAATACTTCATGTGTGTAATTGTAAGAGGTTCACCAGTGTTGCATTTCGTTTGCGTTTACGTCTAAGAAGCGACGAGGTAAGGTTGTGTGTAGTGGTACCACTGCTTAACTAAGCAAATTCCGTTGACAAATGGTTCAGATCATTTGATGTGAAATCCAGACTAGCACACACGAATCGCACGTAACATGATCACTACATATTTCGTGTTCATTAATCAAATTTCCCAATCGCCAATGTGATATTTTGCAACAAGAAAGTTTAACTATGGATTCCATTAAGTGCACGTTGATTCTTGTACGACATCCAGGGTCCTACGATGAGGAATACTTTGTCATGTACGACATCCAGGGTCCTACGATGAGGCATACTTTGCCATGTACGACATCCAGGGTCCTACGATAAGGCTTACTTTGCAGGCTGTTTATAGTATGCATTACGATAATATCATCAGTTGGATATCAGACATTACAGAGTAGGGACAAATCGCTTGACCAACAAATGCTTCATGTAGGTGAATACACTATCACAAGTGTTGTATTTGCAGGCGACCTCTCCCATGGGCAACCAACGTACAAGATTGCGTCTGAGAAGAGAAGCAGACACACGACCGATGACCTAAGCTAAAATATTAATTATTCATTCTCGAATGCTATAACAACGAAAACCGATAACTGTAAACGAACGTCGCCCGGCGCGCAATTCTTCCAGACATCTCCCCCGTCCAAGACCGATGGCTTGCTCGCTACGCGTGTCAACGTCTTAATCGCCATTAAAAAGCATACAAGATACAAGAACGCAGCGTTTATGCACATGAAGTAATTATCGGTTTTTCTCACAATAAAAATACAGCATACTATTCGTCACAGCGAAGACTCACGTACTTCGAATGACTGACTTAATAGCCGTTTTCAATATTTCACGCCTGGAGACGATATATAAAACGTCCATTTTCTACACACACACAGACAGACAGACAGACACACACACACACACACACACACACACACACACACACACACACACACACAGACAGACAGACAGACAGACACACACACATACACACACACACACACACACACACATACACACATACAAACACACATACACACACACACAGACAGACAGACACACACACACACACACACACACACACACACACACACACACACACACAGACAGACAGACAGACAGACAGACAGACAGACAGACAGACAGACACACACACAGACAGACAGACAGACAGACAGACAGACACACACACACACACACACACAAACACACATACATACACTCACACACACACACACACACACACATACATCCCCCCCCCCACACACACAGGCACCCCAATAACCTATGTACCTTGTCACTCTATGAATCAGGCAACCACCCTACTAATTTTCCGGGATGGGGACCATGGCCCCCTTGCCCCCCCCCCCCCCCCCCCCCCCCCCCCGTCTGGCTACGCGACTGATCGGCACGCGCGCCAGCCGCGTCGTCGATTGTTTTTTTTAATTCTACAGTAGCGTGGGATTTTCCAAGCGCGGTTTTGCGTACAGTGGGATAGCAGATCAAATAAGGCATTTCTTGTTTCGTTAAATTCGCTTATGATTATCCGGTTTTTCCCTCATCGTAAAACCGACACCCTATAGTCGTTTAAAAACAAGCCTAAAGTCCAGGCACTTCTCAATAACACCAAAACTACCCATTTCACTAAAATACCACGTTTCTTGTCTCGATAAACTCGATTATCGATTTCATTGCCATAAAGTCAGAGTCACTCAGAACGAAACCCATCACACACGACCACACAAAAATAAGCATACCTTTGCCGATTCCCGCACGCCTGATCTACCCAGTTAAAGCCACCGGCCCGCCGTCACAAACGACAATGCGTCACAATGCGTCGCCAGGCACGCGCGCGCTCGGCCGACGTCCACCGCTTAGCCGGTGTACTGGTCTGGAAGGAGGTTCCGGTCTGAGAGTAAGTTCCGGTTCCGTTCTGCGTATTGCGCATGCGATTGTACATGTCAAAGGTTAGCGCCTACTTTCGGCCCGCAGCTGTATGGTCTGGAAGGAGGTTCCGGTCTGAGAGTAAGTTCCGGTTCCGTTTTGCGTACATACAGTACATGTCAAAGGTTAGCGCCTATTTTTGGCCAGCTTAAACACGCTGTTTGCCGAAAGAATGTGTGATAGTTTACGTTAATGATACGGCTACTTTTGTTATGGTTAGTATACATAACAAAACCTCATAATTAGCATAACTTGTAGTTATTTGCCCAAAAAAATTGTTTTATTTTGATGTCATTGTCTCAGAGCGTTGACGTTGTGTATTTTACGACTTCGTCACAGAGAGCTGCAGTTTTCAGCGCTGTTTATACGCACAGCGGGTTTTGTGGTAAACACAACTCTCCGCATTTTAAATGACATGACACTTACTTATCTCTGTCAGTTTGGCATGTATGAAGCTGACATTTTGTATATAATCTAGCAGGCCCATTGGAGGTGGTTCGTAGATTTAGATTTTTTTTTATTCGTCGGGGGTGGGGATTTTGGGGATAACAATTTATAAATGACACATCTCTGTTAATTTGATATGTATGAAGCTGAAATTTTGTGTGTGATCTAGGGTGTCCGTTAGGGTAGTTTGTACACATAGATTTTTTTCGTAATTCATCCAGATGGTGGTGGTCTCGGGAAGGTCACAATTTTTAAATGGCACTTATCTCTGTCATTTTGTCATGTGTGGAGTTGAACTTTTGTGTTTGATCTAGCAAGCCCATTGGGATCTAGATATTGAAGAAAAAAATCTAAATGTGGGGGTCACAATTTTAAAATGGCACTTATCTGGGCCAGTCATGCATGTATGGGGCATACATTTTATGCGATCTAGCATACCCATTGGGATGGTTCGTAGTTTTATATTTTTGTCTAAATTTGTCCTGGGTGGCGGTCTAGGGGTCACATTTTTAAAATAGCACTTATCTCCATCAGTCTTGGAAATATGGGGCTGACATTTTGTGTGCAGTCAAGAAGTCCCATTGAGGCACTTCAAAATTCGTACGGAGGGTGGGGATCTTGGGGTCACCATTTCCAAACAGATGCTTTAATAACGCTATAGTCCAGGAGATTGAGAGGAGATGAGATAGAAGTGTTTGTAATATTGAATGGTTATGAAAATATTGATAGAAATACTTTTTTCTCAGGTAGGTAGGATAGAAGTACTAGAGGACATGAAGTTATATTAGTAAAGGAGGAGTGTAGATTAGGTATAAGAAAGTTATAATTTTCACAAAGGACTGTAAATGAATAGAACAGATTATTTGCTGATTGTGTGGGTGTTTGCTGCGTGAATATGTGTAAACATACAATCGACACACCTCAGAAGGGCGGGATGCAGAAGGGTTGGATAAAAAGCCAAAAGGCTTCCTTTTCACCTGCCATCTAGAGTTAATTCTCTGTGTGGCAATCTTGTTAGGTGGACAATAAAGGTATGGGGTAAATCAGTTGTTTGGATCTTTTTTCAATGGACTATATCTGATGCTTCAACTGTTGCATCATTGAAAGTCATTTTAATTAAATATCAACATAATCATACTCGCAGATGCAATGTAGCGGTCAATAAGCCCATGCCAGGGGTAATTGTGCACAAAGGTTTGTGCATTTACCTGGCGGATTTGAACCACCAACAGACACCGAGACATTAGCATCTACAGGTGTACTCTTATTTTAAAATAAACAATGTTAAAAAGGAAACCACTGTTTCAAGTTTCAATTAAAAACAGACAACTTAATCAAGGTCATTTACAAAATTTGCTGATGCTGCAAAATAGTATTGTTCACTTGTTACAATTTACCAGTAAAGCTTACTAAATAAATGATGGATGAAATTACCAACACAAGTTACCTGATGCTGCATTGCCATAGCCTAGGGCAGTAGGGGTCTAAATTCTAGTGATATGGGCCAGAGCAAACTATGCAGAGAATGTCATAATTTACTTGAAACAATTTAGCACTACAAAGTGTACCAAGTCAGTATGATACAATTAATTAGTAAATTCCTTACTGTCATGTAACAGTATTCCCACACACTGTCAATAAGCTTATGTGTCACTGTGTCTACTTCTGATAAAGGAAATATAACTTTATTCATACACAAGTACAGTGCAGTACAGTGTGACAATAACAATGTAAGTACCAGTGCTAAATGCAATGCTGATAGCGAGTGATTGTCCATGATTTATTAATCTATTTCATTCATTAATTGCACTATATATGGTCAAATACATTGGTATTTAGGTTGGTGTACATTTTAGTGGTAGGCCCCTAGGCCTATACATTTTTAGGAAAAAAAGATTGTTTAATAGCGTTAATAATTTCAGCTGAAAGAATATTCACAAAATAGAATTCACAATTAACTAATTTTAAGTAGCACTTATCGTGGGAGCCTGTGTATTAAGGTTTGACTCCCATGGGCATGGAATGTAAATTTTATGTGACACAAAGTAGTGACAAACTAGCAGTACATTTGGTCATATAAGACTGAAGCCATTTGACATCTTAGGTTGAGTGCAATTGTTATTAATATTTGCCGAAAAATAACCACCAACCTGTAATGACTGCCATGGGTGTCTGTTTTGTCAAAGGAATATTTATTTATGGTTCAGGAAATCAAGAGGAACAACCCACAGAAAGATAAGAATAATAACCATTCTAGGTAATAAACGGTGGGCCTGCAGAGCAGCTGTGTTAATAGCCACGTCATTGCGTCCAGCTATCGTTTCATAATTATACTTCTGTCAAAAACATAGGCCCCTATTCTGAAACCTATATCATTTAAGAGACCCATATTAATAGACTCGCTTATGGCATAGTATACTATACGCTGGGCTACAGACTATTAGCCTGGCCGTGGACCTGGGGCTGGACTGTCTACTCACCGTCTACTTGATATTTGCCATGCTGCGTAGCTTTCAACTCAAGACAGCAATGCGCATTCGCTTTTCACACACCAAGTGTTTTTTGGTGACTAGATAATGCCTTATGCAAGTCATGTACCGTCGGTACTCATCTCCTATTTTCTCCCGCTGCATCACAGGTATTTTCTCAACAAAATATATGTGAACTAGCTGATACTAACTAATGTGCCTGTAGACAGTGGTCACACGCAGATGTACGATCCTGTTCAGCAACGTAGGGGGCAAATAGGTCGGTGGAGTAACGGTCGCTACAACAAACGAAACATGATTAATTGTACATATCTCGGTCACCGAGCGCGTCGAGCAAGGGTCAAAATTGATCGGTCACCTGAGGTCACGTTGCTCACAGCGATGTAACTCAGTCGCCGCATACTTCTGGCACGGGGTCAAAGTTGATCGGTCACCTGAGGTCACGTTGCTCACAGTTGGTAGATTTTTATGTACTGCGCTTGCGCGAGCATGCGCAATACGCAAAACGGAACCGGAACTTACTCTCAGACCGGAACCTCCATCCAGACCAGTACACCGGAAACAAATAACGCGTCAATCGACGCTTTTAGTTAGCGGGGAATTTTCCACTCGCTATAACACAGGCCTATATCTAGGTCAGCTCCCACAAACACCACGTCGAATAGATACAGATTCGGCGAATTCCTAAAACCTATAATTCATCCCGCCTTACTATACATCATATTCTAGCCTACGCTCCAACCCTAATTCCGCGCGCTCTTGCCAACACAACGGCGGTAACTCGTCAGTTGCCGGTATAACAGGTAGGAGGCGCCAAGAACTAACGGCACCCCTCATCATCATCCATTTTCTCACACCGAAACTTCTAGAATAAGTCCTAACCAACAACATATAGGCGGCACCAATGATCTCAACCGACCCAAAGGTGGCGCCACCATAACCGTCACCTACTCCATCTACATTCTTTCACACAGAAACTTCAAACCAATTAAACACAAATGACACTGCTAGGTGGCAGGCCTGATGCGTCGAAAAATTAAAAATGGGTTGCCATCAATGTTAAAAGATAGGAGCTACGACACCACTTTGCCCAATTTTACTGATATCAGGGTTGAACAACTCTTACCTTACTACTACTTTCCTACTAGCACTCACATAATCAGCAAATAATATGTTCCATTAATTTACAGTTCTTTGTGAAAATGAGAACTTTCCTTAATCTAATCTACATTGCTCCTTTACTAATGTAACTTCATGTCCTCTGGTCCTTCTATATTTCTTAACTGAGCAAACATATTTATATCAATATTTTCATAACCCCTCAATATTTTAAACACTTCTATCTGATCTCCTCTCAATCTCCTTGTCTCTAGTGTTGTTAAACCGCATTTTTAGGCGTATTTCGTAACTAAGATCCCTCAGATTTGGTATCATTTTAGTTGCTCTCCTCTGCACTCATTCTAGCATATCTATGTCCTTCTTGCGATATGGCCTCCACGCTTGTATACAATATTCTAAATGAGGCCTAACTATTGTTTTGTACAGCGGTACTATTAATTATTTTTTCTTATACGCTATATTTCGCCTAATTAATCCAAGGATTTGATTTCCCTTTGACGCTGCAATTCCGCACTGCTCTGAACCCTTCATATCAGCACTAATGGTTAACCCTAAGTCCTTTTCTTTTACAGTAGTACTTAGAACAGTACCCCCCATTTTATATTTTACCTCTTCATTCCCATGACCTGTGTGGAGGCATTTACATTTCCCAAAATTGAACAGCATTTGCCACTTTTCAGACCATTTGATCAACCTATCAAGATCATCTTGTAAATGCTGTCTGTCTCCATCACTTTTAATCCTTCTAAACACTTTTGTATCATCCGCAAATTTTAACACCTTGCTTGTTATATCATCGTCCAAATCGTTGATATATATTAAGAATAATATAGGTCCTAGTACTGATCCCTGTGGTACCCCACTCAATACCGATTTCCAGTTTGAAGCCTCCCCATCAACTACTACACGTTGTCTTCTGTCATTCAGCCATTTTTCTATCCAGTTTATTATACCATTTCCTATGCCATGGGCCTTTAGCTTAAGGAGTAATCTTTGATGTGGTACTTTGTCGAAAGCTTTTTGAAAATCTAAATAGATGATATCTACTGGTGATCCCTCATCTACCCACCTAGTGATGTCTTCCAAAAAACATAACATATTTGTTAAGCATGACCTCGCTTTTAAAAACCCATGTTGAGATGGGTTTATCAAGTTATGTTTAACAAGAAAATCCACCATGTGATCTTTAATTAGTCTTTCTAATAATTTGCAAATCACTGATGTTAAACTCACTGGTCTATAGTTCTCTGACTTGTTTCTCGAACCTTTTTTAAATAACGGTATAATGTTTGCCTCTTTCCATTCTAAAGGAACCACTCCCTCTTCTAATGACAAATTGAAAAGCTACCATTTCCGAGGTTACAACTAACTGTCCTAAATAGTCTGAATCTGCCCCCTTGAACTTAGCCTCTGGTACTGGCAGTGAACTAATATCTTCCCTGGTAAACACTGAACTAAAATACTCATTCAGGTCTTCTGCCATTAAGAATCCCTCTGATATTGTATTTCCAGCACTATCTTCTAGAGGACCGACCTTATCCTGAACTTTCTGTTTGCTTCGAATATACGCATAAAAACTCTTACTCTCATGTTTTATATTACTAGCAAATTTTTTTCTCATAACTTCTCTTTGAATTTCTAATTTCAGCTGTAGCTTGATTAAGTGCTTCTTTATAAATGTTGTAGTCTTCATCATTTCCAGTACATCTATATGACTTCCACATCATTTGTTTATACTTAATTTTTCTAATGGCTTCTTTCGATAAGTGTTTCTTTTTAGACCGTTTCCCTTGTTTTTTGAAAGGTACAAATTTATCGACTATGCACTTAATTTCACTACTTAAGATATTCCAGCATTCGGTTGCTGTCTTATTCTTCAGTGTGTTATTCCAGTCTATCTTTGCTAAATATTTCCTCATGTCCTTATACCTTCCTTTGTGGAAATTTCTCCTATACTGCTTTTTACTATTCCTTTCTGATTTTACTTTGATGGTAAAATGTATCTGGTTGTGATCACTACTCCCCAGTGGCTCACATATCTTCACATTGTCAACTAATTCTTTCTGTGAGGACAAAACTAAGTCTAACACATTCTCTCCCCTGGTTGGTTCTAGCACATGTTGAGAAAGGAAACTATCTTGTACTAAAACTAAAAACTTGTGGTCCTCACTCCCCATACTCTGTAGAGATTTCCATTGTATATGCCCATGGTTAAAGTCCCCCATAATAATACAGTTCCGTTTGCTTACTTCCCTTATAGCGTTTTGTATTTTTTCATTCTCTTCTATGCTTATGTTTGGACTTCGATAAACTAACCCAACTATTAACGTTGAGTTTCCTGTAACTATCTTACACCAAACAGCTTCTTCGCAATCTGCTTCTCTTTCTAATTTTATTTCATAAGCCTGGATAGATTCTTTAATATATAAAATAACTCCACCTCCCTTTCTTCCTATTCTATCTTTCCTAAACATTACATATCCTGTTAGTCCCAATTCGGCATCTGATATATCAGTGGTGGCCCACGATTCGGTTATACCTATTATGTGAGGGTCAATATCTTCTACCATAATGTTTAGTTCACTTCTTTTGTTTACTATGCTCCTTGCATTTAAACAAATGCATTTATATCCTGATTCAGAACAGTTTTCCAGGCTGTTCTTTGCCGATTTATTTCTGCTGTCTTTACCTATGCCTCCAGTTTCAGGCTTCTCTGTGAATCCCCCCTGCGAATCTAGTTTAAATAGATGCAGCCTGTCCCACTGTCAACAGATTGCAGCAAGTTCTCTGAGAAAACTGCTGCCCCCTTTCCACTTAGATGTAGGCCATCTCTCATGTACATATCTTCCCTCCCAACAAAGTATCCCCATAAATCTACGAATCCCACCGTCTCTTCTTTACACATCTGCTCAACTAGTGCGTTGATCGCCATCCTCTTGCAGTTTCTATATGTCGGCCCCCTTCCTCCCATTACTGGCAAAATTCCTGAGAGGATAATCTGTTCTACTCTTGTCTTCTTTAACTTCTTCACTAACTGTCTGTACTTCTGAACTATCCCAGTTGTTCCCTCCCTCTCTGCGTTATTTGTCCCTACATGTACTAGTATAGACCCTCCCTTGCCATGCCCCAGTACCTTCTCTACCCTTTCAGTTACATGTTCTATCCTAGCCCCCGGTAGACAAACAACGACGTCCTCCCCCTCGCTTAAGAGTCTTATCTGTCTTTCTCATAATCGAATCGCCCATAAACACCCTCTCTTTCCTCATTGCCCCCTCAATCACTGCCTCAGTGTAGCTTTTTCTACGGTTTGCATCTGTCTGGTTGTAATCTTGTTCCCCTGTCTTCTGCTCTCCCGTCACAATCTCGTCCGTTCCATTCTTTCCTGACGCTGTTTCTCTTGTCACCTTTCTTCCTGTCATCGTCCCTCCCGACTTCTCTTCTGTCACATGTACTCTCACTTCCTTTCTTCCCGTCATCTTTCCTCCCATTGCATTTCCTTCTCTCCTCTCCCGTCTCTTTTTCCCTCCTACCTCTTTCTCTACGGTCACTTTCTCTCATGCCACCTTCACACCTGTCACATTTCCTGCCGTCGATCCTCCACTTTCTTCCCCTCCGATCACCTTCCCTCCTCTCAGTCTCCTTTCCTCGGTCTTGTTGCCACTACTCTGCTCCTTCAGTTTCACAGTATTCCCAACTTTATCCCTGTCGTCTCTCTCCATTCCATCTGTCTCCTTGCTGATTCTCATCTCCATCCCCTTCACAATATCTACCAACCTAGCTACCTCTTTCTCCAGACATTTCACCTTCCAACACCCCACGCACTGAAAGGTGAATCCCTCTTCCTTGGTTTCTGTCCATGACTTCGTACAGCCGGATAAGGCAAAATCTACCCAACTGTGGCAGTCGTCGCACACCAAGTGTCTCTTTGCCTTGACTTGCCGCTTGCAAGGCGCCATATCAGAATTTATTTAATAATAATAATCTAATTAGCTATTTAAAATAGTTTTGTCAACTGTGTTTACACCATTCACTGTCTATGTAGTCTTTAAGAAGACTGTTTTCTGTGCACAAATGTTACACTTTTCGTAAGATTGCGTACGCTAGACTGCCTTATTTATTTAGGTTATACAGCGCCCTAGCGAATAAGAGAGACACTAGCTACATAAACTTAGTTCGCCCGATTATCGCAAATGCTTAATTTTAACAACAAAGCTACCTTATCAAAATGTCTAGCAGGTATTGACTTACACAGATATTATCTTATGTAGGTAGTTTATGGTTGTTACTTTATCACCTATATATTCTACCACATAACGAGGTTTGTTAAATCTTGTTTACAAACTTATCGTAGCCGTAAGCTAACGTACCCTATTATCACTCACTAGACTAAAGTGTCCTAAAATACTTTATCCAACTAACTTTAAGCACAACTGCTACTTACTATATGTATACTGCTACTTTATGAATGATATTAAGGCAAGAATAATACTTATCAATCAGTAATTCCACTTGCTTATTAAATTTGATACACCACCAATTTCAACGATCTATCTTCGCCAAATATAGCCTCAAAAGTGGGTGTGCATATAGATCGTAGTGAGGGCGCCACATTGCTACAGCAGTCACTTCATGGTAAAAGTAACGATCTCTAGCGAGTCCCTCAGCGTCCTCGTGCTAGCTATGCATACCTACAAAGGGAGATGGCGCCTCCGTGGTTATACCTATAAACCGTAGTACCATTCCAGTAGTTATTACCGAGCAGGCACTAGAGCGCTGCACTATAGGTAAGTTCTTATATTGCGCAGTATCCAGTCCTAAGGACTGCTCAAAGCGTGTACACTTTACTCCATGGCAGACCTGTTCAATCGAACACCATCTCGACATCTATGGGAAGCATTAATTCACGCAGCAATTAATGCGCGAAGACTATTCGTATACAAATACCCATCACTGTCTATAGCCAGGTACTCATTCATACAGCTGAGTGAACTGAAGCAATGTAGAGTAAACGAACTCGCACAAGGTTTGACACCGCCGCACAGGATTCGAACCCGTGTTCTCTCAGTCGAGAGTCCGGAGGTCTTATCGCTGCGCTACTGCGCTCCAAACTACTAGATACGGAGCAGCACCTCGCCACCAGTTGCACGATACAGTGCCGAGAGGACCTCTCTGTTACATTATACAGTAAACCTTATACGTTATACCTTTAAGACTCTACGCGATAACTTATGTACTATATATTATACCTTATTCTTATGTCTTACCACTATGCACTATAATTTGTACCTTACACACTATACACAATACCTTATACATTACACCCTATAGTTACACCTGATACACTATGCAATACTTTGCATGTTGTACCTTATACGCAGTACACTATATCTTATACTTACAGCTGATACATTATACAATATACCTTATACCTTTAACAGTGTACGCTATAACTTTTGTATTACATGTACTTTGTACGTTATACTACCTTATACATTATACCTTTAACACTGTACGTTATAACTTATGTATTATACATGATACATTATACTTATGTCTTACCCACTGTACGCTACACCTTATACGATATAGCTTACACAACACTTACATTGTATACCTTAAACATTATATCTTTAACAGTGTACGCTCTAACATATATAACATATTTTGTACCTTATACTACCTTATACATTATGCCCTTAACATCGTACGCTATATCTTATGTATTATACGTTATACCTTAGACCCTATACTTATCTTACCCATTATACGCTATACCGTATACCATATAGCTAATATACTTTACACAATATCTTATACATTATAGTTATTCCTTATACAGGTTGCACTGTACGTTGTACCTTATACCTTACACACAGTACTCTATACCTTATACCTATAGCTTATACATTATACAGTATAGCTTATAAATTATACCTTTAACACTGTAAGCTATAGCTTATGTATTATAATTATATTTTGCACCTTATACCTTAAACACAGTACACTACATCCTATACTTAGAGCATATACCGTTATACAGTATCCCTGTACATTAAACTTTAACTCTGTACGCTATCACTTTTGTATCATACCTTATACTTATTATCTTAGTGAGTATCTTTGTGAGTAATTTGTAGATGTTTTAACATACATATCGGTCTGTAGTTCTTTAAGTCTTTCTTATTTCCCTTCTTGAAGATTATCACCATCTTTGCCTTCTTCCAAGCGGTGGGTATTCGATTTGTTTCTGATAAGTGTGATATAGTGTATACGGTGTAACTATAACGTATAATGTAAAGGGTATAGTGTACAGTGTGTAAGGAATAAGGTACAAGGTATAGTGCATAGCAGGTAAGATATAAGTATAAGGTGTAATTGTTAGCGTATAGTGTTAAAGGTATAAAGCATCAGTTAAATATACTGTGTAATGTAGAACCTATAAGTATAAGGTATACTGTGCTGTGTATAAGGTGTAAGGTACACTGTATAATGTAGAACCTATAAGTATAAGGTATGCTGTGCTGTGTATAAGGTGTAAGGTACACTGTATAATGTAGAACCTATAAGTATAAGGTATACTGTGCTGTGTATAAGGTGTAAGGTACACTGTATAATGTAGAACCTATAAGTATAAGGTATACTGTGCTGTGTATAAGGTGTAAGGTACACTGTATAATGTAGAACCTATAAGTATAAGGTATGCTGTGCTGTGTATAAGGTGTAAGGTACACTGTATAATGTAGAACCTATAAGTATAAGGTATACTGTGCTGTGTATAAGGTGTAAGGTACACTGTATAATGTAGAACCTATAAGTATAAGGTATGCTGTGCTGTGTATAAGGTGTAAGGTACACTGTATAATGTAGAACCTATAAGTTTAAGGTATACTGTGCTGTGTATAAGGTGTAAGGTACACTGTATAATGTATTTCAAGTTTGTTCTAGACCTTGACATGTAACCTTGACCTTCGATCTTGTCCTTTTTAAAATTGACATTTGACCTTGACCTTCGCCATTGACTTTGACATTTGATTTTCATCTAGACAGATCTTGACGTTGGACGTTGACACTTGAAATTTACGTTTCACTTTGATAAATTATTCATACATGGACTGGCAATGTTGACTCGGAAACCACGGAAAGTAATGATATACCAACTTAACCTTTCAAATACCGAGGTCAAGGTTTAACGTCAACTGACGCCCCCAGCCAGTAGGTGAGCGCCTATATCTCGTAGCGTCTCCCCAAATTACTAAGCGTGCAAAAGTGGGTATGCATATAGACCGTAGTGAGGGCGCCACATTGCTAAAGCAGTCATTTTATGGTAAAAGTAGCGACCTCTAGCGAGTCCCTCGGTGTCCTCGTGCTATAATGTATACATACTAAGCGAGAGGGCGCCTCCGTGGTTATACCTATAAACCGTAGTTATTACCAAGCAGACGCTGGAGCACCCGGACGACTGGGCACGGAGCAGCACCACGCCACCAGGAGTTGCGCAATACAGTGCCGAGAGGCCCCCTCTAATACATCATACAGTATAATTTACAAATTATACGTTTAACACTGTGCGCTATAACTTATATATTATATATACTTTGTACCTTATACTACCTTATACATTATGCCTTTAACATTGTACGCTATAACTTATGTATTATACGTTATACCTTATACTTATCTTACCCATTATACGCTATACCTTATACGATATAGCTTACACACTTTACACAATATCTGATACATTATACCTTATAGTTATTCCTTATATACTTTGCATTATACTTTGTACCTTATACCTTATACACAGTACACTATAGCTTATACCTACAGTTTAGATATTATACAGTATAGCTTATATATTATACCTTTAACACTGTATGCTATAGCTTATGTATTCTACCTGTATATACTTTGTACCGTATACCTTATACACAGTACACTACACCTTATACTTAGAGCATATACCGTTATACAGTATCACTGTACATTATACCCTTAACTCTGTACGCTATCACTAATGTGTTACACCTTATACTCATGTCTTACTCACTATATATTATACCTTATAGCTGACATACATGTAAAATATCACATTTTCAGCAGGGATACAAATCAAAACATCAGGTTAAACGTCTACACATTATACATGATACATTACACATTTTAACACTGCACTATAACCGATGTATGCCCCGCAGCGTTGGCGTTGGCGGTGGATCGCAGTGGCCGTGATGGTGGGTCTATTGTGGGCCCCCATTTGGAGGACGGTGTGTCTGAGTGGCCCCCTTTGGAGGATGGGGCGCGGTGGCTGTTATCCTGGGCGCCCACATCAACCACGATCAACAACTTACAGATCAACTGACTGTCCTATAGGTGTACGGGAATTTTTCCTGTTTGGTATAAGGTATAATTTATAGCGTACAGTGTTAAACGTATAAAGCATCAGTTAAATATACTGTATAATGTATAAGTTATAAGTATAAATTTTGTTGTGCATAACGTGTAAGGTACTCTGCATAATGCATACTGACCTTGACCTTTCACCTTCGACATTCGACATTGACCTTTCACCTTCGACATTCGACATTGACCTTAATTACAATTCAACTTGATCTTCGACCTTGACATGTGAGTTTGATCTTCGCCATTGACATATGATCTTGACCTTGGCTTTCACCTTTAATATTTACATTCGACCTTGATATTTTTGGCTTCAACCTATGACTTTGTTCTTCGCCCTTGACCTCAACTTTTGAAGTTTGATCTTGACCTTGACCATTAACCTTGACATTCGATATTATCCTTTTTGACTTTTACATTTGAAATTGATCTATACATCGATCTTGACCTTGACCTTGATACTTTACGTTGATCGTTGACCTTGACGTGTGACCTTGATATTAATATTGCCCTTATCATTTACATTTGATATTGACCTTATAACCTTGACTTTCGACCCTGTTCTATTGAATTAGACATTTGAACTTGACCTTGACCATGGCTTTGACCTTAATCATTCACATTAACCTTCAATATTGATATTGAGTTTGACATTTAACCTTGATGTTCGACCTTGACCTTTTTTACTTTGACAATTGACATTAACCTTTGTATTTGGCCTTGATGTTTGACCTTGACCTTGTTCTTGTCCGTTGACCTTGACATTGACCTTCAACCATTACCTTTGACATTGACCTTCGATATTTGACTTTCGACCTTTAGCCTTGGCCAAGGGTAATTAAAATGGCTAACTGCGATACATTACCTTTCAATCAAAATGATACTGACCCCGTCTACAAATTTGGCCCACTTAAAAACGTGTTTTCCAGGCCTACAAAACTGTCTATCTGGATATTATTATAGGGAGTAACTTGTAATTATCAATGTCACTAAAACGCTTCGAGTCCTTTCGTTAGAGTAAACGACTGTACTGATGTTTATGCTAAGACCGCATTGTATACTTAATTTTTCTAATGGCTTATTTCGATATGTGTCTTTTTCTGGACTGTTCCCCTTGTTTATCATGGGAACAAATTTATCGACGATGCACTAAATTTCACTAGTTAAGATATTCCAGCGTTCTGTAGCTGTCTTATTCTTCAGTGTGTTATTCCAGTCTATCTTTGCTAAATATTTCCTCATGTCCTTATAACTTCCTTTGTGGACATTTCTCCTGTACAGTTTTTTACTATTCCTTTCTCATTTTACTTTGATGGTAAAACGTATCTGGTTATAATCACTACTCCCCTGTCGCTCACATATCTTGACATCATCAACTAATTCATTCTGTGAAGACAAAACTACATGTATGTCTAACACATTCTCACCCCTAGTTGGTTCTAGCACATGTTGAGAAAGGGAACTATATTGTACTAAAACTAAAAACGCGTGGTCCGTGTGCTCTGTAGATATTTCCATTGTAAATAACCTTGGTTAAAATATCCCATAATAATAATACAGTCCCGTTTCCTCATTTTCCTTATAGTCCAGTCAATCTGTGCCCAAAAGAGGGTCAACCTCAAACAAATTGCACTAGTAATTATGATAATGTTTTTAGTTAGTACTGTATGTCTACATTACCAGAAAAAAAGTCCACCGAAATCCAAGTGGTGGAACATTGTCATTTTTGACCACAATGACAAGTGGTCAAAAGTCGCTGCCAGTGACGTTTTGGCTTATTGATATGTAGGGGTAGGCGTTATTTAGGCTGTGATATTTATTTTCTTTGCATATTTCATAACTATTTTGCACACCTTTGGCAAGGTAATGGATTAATCTACCCAGTGATATATAATCAGTACAAATTCGTTTTTAAACACATTGAACCCCGATGCTGTGGGGGTGTAGCATTGCGATCTAATGTTGACTTAGTCCATTTGCAATTTAATAAATGGATACTCTATAGTATAATGTTTTTGGTGGCTTGTCTGTCCCATGGAGTCCCTGAAGCAATTCAGCTTGGTTGTCCTGGGGACAACCTAGGGCATTTTTATTAAATATGCAAATTAGGGCCTTCATTACTGAAATACTCATTTTCTTCAATAGCTTTGCAACTGTGCATGATAATGTCACAAAAGTGGTGTCAAGACCGATATTTTCATGATCAACGGTTAAGATAAACACATCACCAGATATATATAACGGCTGCATGTTTGTCATTTCATAAAACGTTAAGTTATCGGCCACGTTGGATTTTATTACATGCTTATCTCGAATGCAATTGTTATGCATATCTCCAATAACTTTGATTCGCATCAATTGTCTATGCACCTATAATAATAATAGCACAATCAACAACAGAAAACACATTGAATCTCGTTGTAATAGTGTAGCACAACACAGGATAAATAGTTATCAATCCATTTAGTTGACAGTGGTGCATGCAAGTGTCTATTCAAATTCTCAATATAGTGCAGTATATCATGTCTTCCCGTGCAATTTGCTTGCCAAAAGCAATATTTTTTGCACGAATGTCATCTACAGTGTTTTAGTCAACAGATAATCTGAGGTGGTAATTTTCTTTCAGATTTTAAAGAAATGGCAGCCATTTTACAAAATGTTGTTGTTTTCATGCGGAGGACGCTAAGCTAATGATCGTTAGATAGCACTGAACTCACCAGACAAAATCGACTCTATCCTCATTGGTGAAGACACCGATTTACTAGAATATCTGGGCCCAGCTGTTGGCTAAAATATCATACCATAGCAACAGTTGAATAATTGGTTACTGCAGAAAAACAGGCTACTGTGTGCTTCCAATGTCACAACATTGGAAAAACATTGATGGTTTGCTGTACAAACACTTCATTGAAAATGTAGCATCAAGCGCAGCTTACGCACGGGGATAAATCTACCCCGTACGTCAACTGCTGCCCACTATCACAGCCTCAGAATCAACTCTCAGATCCAACAGAGGAAAGGATCCAAGAAAACTCTAAAAGCCACGTAATAGAACTGGATTGTCAAAGACAAGCAAGTTCCATGTTCCATAGATGACTGACCTCCCAGCAGCACCAGCCCATTTGCTGTCGAACATCCGTTGTGCGGGGCAGATTGTTCGCTTGTGAATATCACTGGGAAGATGCCCGTCCCTGGGGCTGGCGCGGCACTCATTCTGGTGGTTGCAGAGGCCCATCCTGGATTTGCAGGCTCTGTAGCAGGTTGGGCAAAGGTTTTCTTGACCTGAAGGTGCCTGGGACGCACATTCTGTCCTCCGCCTACGCTTCTCCCCATCTGCTTCTCATCTGGAACGCTCAAGGTCCTGGGCAGCTCTCATGGTAGTCGCTCTGTAGGTGTGTCTGTCTGCTGCTAGCTGTTCCCAACCTTTGTGGTCTTGCCAGGGTGAGTTGCCGCTTCAGCTGGTCCTTCTAGCTCCTGTGGGGGGCCTTCTGTCTCGCTTGCCCTGACGAAGCTCACCATAAAATACAACTTATGGCATTCTGATGTCATCCATGCGCGAGACGTGGCCTGCCCAGCGGAGCTGTCTGAGCATCAACATGGTTTCGATGCTCTCGAGGTTTGCCTTTTCCAGGACCTCTTTGTTTGAGACATAGCCCTGCCACTGCAGTCCCGTGATGGAGCACCGACACCGCTGGTGGAACCGTTCGAGAAGTGTACTTGCTTTCTGTAGAGGAACCACGCCTCTATCCGATACAACAGGGTAGTGACGACGACAGCCTTGTATACTTGTAAATTTGTTGACAAACGCAGCGAGTGATTCTGCCAGACGTGTACGTTTCAGCAGGCGACTGAATGAGCTGTTGGCTTTGGCTAGACAAGCTACAACCGTTGTGATGTAGTTGCGGAAAGAACAGATTCGAGTTTACGTGTACTTACTAAATGGAATTAAACTTGATGTGTATCTTTGTAATAATCTATCCATACCCCTTCCAACGGTGTACATCATGTATAAAAATTGCGCAAAAAATGTTGAATATAAATAACGCCAACTTAATGACAACAATGACCGGCAGCGACTTTCGAACAATCATTATCGTCCAAAATGTTAATGTTCCACCATGTGAATTTCTGTGGACTTTTTATTTAATAATGCATGCAGACATATAGTGCCATCTAAAAACGCCATAATGATTGCTATTATACTTTGTTTGAAGCTAATCCATAAATTGAGTGGACTAGGCCGAAAATTGGGGTACATGTAAATTGCAATAATTTGTAAATATATTTAGAATACGATTCTGACCTTAGTTTTAACTGCAGTGACAGGTGTTAGGCACATTACATAGGTAAATGCATTACCGTTCCAATAATATATCATGGTTATAGTATTCTCACAGAAAATAAGTTATACCCCACGAATTAAAGTGTACCCCCTAAATTAAATTTTCTGGTAACAAACATACAGTAGAATCTAAAAATGCTACAAAACTTTCTATTGCAATTTGTTTGAGGTTGAACCACATATTGACTGGACTAACATAACCTTTTGTACATTTATATTTCATCAGCCTGGATAAATTCTTTAATAAATAAAATAACTCCACCTCCCCTTCTTCCTATTCTACCTTTCCTGAACATTGCATAGCGTGTCAGTCCCAATTCGGCATCTGACATATCGGTGGTGGCCCATGATTTGGTTATACCTATTATATGAGGATCAATATCTTATACCATAATGTTTACTTCACTTCTTATGCTCCTTGCAGTTAAACAAACGCATTTATATCCAGCTTCAGAACAGTTTTCCAGGCTCTTCTTTGCTGATTTGTTTGTACTGTCTTTATCTATTTATCCAGTTTCAGATTTCTCTGTGAATCCCCCTGTGCACCAAGGTCAAACAAATGCAACCTGTCCCACTATCAATAGATCGCAGCAGGTTCTCTAAGAAACCTGCTGCCCCCTTTCCACTTAGATGGAGGCTATTTCTCCTGTACATACCTTCCCTCCCAACAAAATATCC
Organism: Escarpia spicata; assembly: GCA_963995525.1. Classification (NCBI taxonomy): domain Eukaryota; kingdom Metazoa; phylum Annelida; class Polychaeta; order Sabellida; family Siboglinidae; genus Escarpia; species Escarpia spicata. Next base: position 69,750,944 of record OZ023207.1, read on the forward strand.
AAAGTCAATGAATACCACCCTATCTTCTTGACACATCTGCTCAACTAGTCCGGTGATATCCATCCTCTTGCAATTTTTATATGTTGGCCCCTTCCCCCCATCACTGGCATAATCCCTGAGAGAATAATATGTTCAACCCTTGTCTTCTTTGACTTCCTCACTATCTGTCCGTACTAATATAATATACCAGTTTTTCCCTCCCTGTCTGCTATGCCCCAATACCTTATCTACTCTTTCAGTCACATGTTCTATCACAGCCCCCGGTAAACAAACAACGACGTCCTCCCCTTCGCTTAGTGTCTTACCTGTCTAGCTCCTTCACCGGTTTTCATCTGTCTGGTTGTTGGCTTGTCCTACTGCCGTCTTCCCTCCTATCACATTCTCTTCCAACCAATTCTTCCCTTTCGCTTTTTCTCTTGTCACATTTCCTCCTGTCATCGTCCCTTGTATCGACTTCTCTTCTGTCACATTTACTCTCACTTCTTATCGTCCCGTCAACTTTCCTCCTATCGCATTTTCTTCTCTCCTCTCCCATCCCATTTTCCCTCCTACCTCCTTCTCTCCTGTCACCTTCACGCCTGTCACGTTTCCTACCATCGATTCTCCAATTTCTTCCCCTCCAATCACCTTCCCTCCTCTCAGTCTCCTTTCCTCATCTTCTTGCCACTAATCTGTTCCTTCGGTCTCAGAGTATTCCCACCTCTCTCCCTGTCGTCTCTCTCCATTCCACCTGTCTCTTTGGTAATTCTCATCTCCATCTCCTTCAATATATGTCATCCTAACTTCCTCCTTCAGAAGACATTCCACCTTCCAATACACCACGCTCTGAAAGGTGAATCCCTCTTCCTTAGTATATGCCTATGACTTCCCACAGCCGGACAAGGCAAACTCCACCCAGCTGTGGTAGTCATCGCACACCAAGTGTGGCTTTCCCTTGACTTGCCGATTGCAAGGCGCCATGTCAGTAATAATGATCATTTTCTATTTAGCTATTCAAAATAGTTGATGCTTTTCTACGTAGTAGTTAGAAAGACTGTTTCCTCCGTATAATGTATACCAGAATGACTAAGTCTAAGTTAAATGGCCTTATACTACAATATAACTATACATTTACATGTGAGTGTGCTGCAAACTATTTGAACATATTATCTACAGCAACATAATGGACCATCTGGACTCTAATAACATCATCGTAGAGTACCAGCATGGGTTCAGGAATAAACATTCATGTGAGACACAATTAATTGGTGCCACAGAAGACATTGCAAAGAATGTAGATAACGGCCACCAAACTTATCTCCTAATACTGGACTTTTCTAAGGCCTTTGACACCGTGTCCCATGCATGTCTTATGGATTTCAAATTGGCTAACTGACAGAAAGCAGAATGTAGTAGTAGATGGCGAGTCGTCAGAAGAAGTGACAGTCGAGTCTGGGGTATCACAGGGCACTGTACTGGGCCAACTTCTTTTTTTATTATATGTCAATGATATAGGAGAGGGGATTACCTCTAACATCCGGCTTTTTGCCGACGATTTTATTTTATACAGGCGTATCAATAACAGTAATGACGCAGAAGCCCTCCAGTCCGACCCGCAGAGGCTGGTGGACTGGTCTGCAACCTGGCAGATGCATTTTAATATCAATAAATGCTCAGTTATGCATATCACCAAGAAGAGAACTATCCACCGATCTCAGTATACCATCAATGGAGACAGCCTGGGAATTGGACACCACCACCCGTACCTAGGTGTGGAGTTCTCTGATGACCTCAGATAGAACATTCACATATCCCAACTATCTGCCAAATCTAATCGTGTATTAGGTTTTATCAAGAAAAATCTGAATAAATGCTCAGAGAAAACTAAACAATCGGCTTACTTTACACTAGTTCGTCCTAACCTCGAATACGCGAGCGCTGCCTGGGATCCATACACCAAAAATAATATGAACGAACTTGAGAAAATACAACGACGACCAGCGAGATTTGTAATGGGTAACAACAGTCGGGAAAGCAGCGTAACATTAATGATGAAAACACTCAAGTGGGAGTCCTTAGAACGCTGCAGAGAGGTCAGCCGCCTAGCAATGTTCTATAAATCTGTACATGGAGAAATAGCCCTTCCTTTGCAGAGCCACCTCGTTCACTCGATCAACAACACTCGTGGCCACAGTGAACGATTTATTCAGGTGCCGGCAAGGAGTCAGGTTTATGCTAACAGCTTTTTTAACAGAACAGTAAAGAACTGGAACGGACTAACCGAAACAGTTGTGTCTGCAGCCGGTGAATACTTTTAAATCTAGGCTGGGCAGACGACTCTAAAATTCCCTGTAGTGCTATGGCATATGCCCCTCCCCCCGTCCCCTATATTGGCGTAATGACCTTATGGTGTTTGCCAATTATTATATAAACATAGACATAGACGTGAGGATGTTGAACCAATTCGCACTGGTTCATTAGTCAAATTGAATCTACGTTATTACCATATTTGGCAGAGACTTCTTTATGTGAAGCCGTTATACACAAAATCCCTTATTCTCATATATTCAATAATGCAAACAATACTCTGAATAATCTATCACCTAGTGCCCAACCATCCTACGCTAGACATACGCTATGTGCCCCCTAGCGAATAGGCGTAACACTACGATTTATCAACACAAAATCTAATATCGCTCACGAAAGCTAAGGTAGTATAAAATACTTTCTCTAACTAACTTTTAGCTAATTTTGTTCTTAATATGTCTACAGGTAGTTTATGAATAATACTGATACAAAATTATACTTCTTATAATAACCTGATTCCGATTTTTCCTGCACCGCAAAATCTCAATGATCCAGTCCCAGTATTTGTCCTTCAAATTGTTCAACGAAAATGCTCATTGTTATCAAAACATGCACGAATAGTTGGAAATACTTGTCCAATTCGTCGCTATCTATATAATAATTATGTTTGGCATAATTATAAGTGTGTTACTCAAGTATATTTAATGGTAACACTGTGTATAATAATAATAATGATCCCTTGATATAAGGTCAATATATAGATACTTGAATCTAGCTGATAAGCTTAATTGAGGAACAAAATGCCGCATTCTCTCGCATATAACATGATTATAATCTGCATTACCATATAAATATGCTACTGTCATGACCATTGACATTATATGTAACATAATATAAATGCGTGATAATTTTACTTATTTCACAGTCCGTCTTACGACTTGGCCGAGAAAAAAAAATAGCATTGTACGTAAAATAACAACTTTATTGGCAGTTCATCATACAAGGAGCGGGAACTCGCACAATTCCGGTGACGCGTAGTTAAACGATCAGTTCGATCTAACGTAACATCGTCACATTTCTTCCCTTATAAAATGAAACATAATCAGTTCACAGCTAATAACGTTCATTGTTAGCGTAAAGTCCAATTAAGCCAATGTCACTGTGAGCGAATGTCCTTTACCAACCTGCTGTGAAACATAATTATTATCGGATTAATTATTCATCTCAACTACGGAATTGAAGGGTAGACGACCTCCAGAATCCCTGTATGACCACGGCCATTATTCTTATTGGCCTTCGACAATTAGTCGCACTGTTCATTAAGTTCATGACATAGCCTGCTTGCCACGCTGGTGCTACACGCGATCTGCCAGACTTCCTAGCAGGTGCTGTCACGCTGTCACGCTCGGCAACAGTCGGCTGTGATGATACACTTGCATTGAGTGCATCTGGTGTTGCTGCACCGACTTGCACCTCGTTGTGTTGTAGCACAGGATTCGGTGGTTTGCAATAGTTCTGGAGTGCGGTCTCTGTGTCGACCTGTTCTCAATGACACACCGGAATCGCTGAATCCATGTCCGCACGACGCTATCGGAGATGATCTACGTGTATTCGACACTCTCGTCCAACTTGAGTGTTATCGCATGTGACACAGGACCGGTAACATGAATAATCGTCTCGATCGACAATTTCAGTCCTGGGCCAAAGTTCTTGACACACACCCTCTCTCCTGGAACAAACTTCCTCTGGTTGGTTTTGCGGTCGTTTGTTTCTTTCATCTGTGTTTGTTTCTTGTGAAGCTTCCCTTGCAGGTTGGATGAAGGAGATCTAACCTAGATCTCATCTTCCTCTGATTTAGCACGTCCATCGGTGATTTTTCAGTTGACGACTGGGGAGTTCGACGATAGTCGAACAAAAATCTCTGTAGTTTCGTTTCTACGTTGTCTCCCGCCGTTTTGGTGATGCCCAATTTCAGCTAAAATCGTCTCTTAATATGTTTACTGATAGTTCGTGAACAAAACTGACGCAAACACCTATACCAATCAACAAAAACAAGCTCAATTTGTTTTGTTGTCTTACAATTGTGTATATGACAAGTAGAGACCATCGTTTTAACAGTGCCGTAACATGTTTATCCAAATCAAATAATTGCACTGAAACTACTTCGTTTCGTTAGATCAATTTCTGCCAAAGGACACGTGACTCCTTGTAGATTAGCACAAACCATTATAGAGCGAAGTTTAACGATTGCGATCTGACATTACCAAAGCGGTTGAGCGCTACATGACTTAAAAGGTAAAGTTAAATTCTTACGTAGCGCAATACCCAGCCTTAAGGACTGCTCAAAGCGCTTTGCATTTTCTCCCTGGCAGACCTCTTCAATCGAACACCATATCGTCTACTCTAGAAAACATTCAACCACGCTGCCATTCTTCTTGCGTATGCTTCAATGACGGAGGAATCTTCCGAGAAGGGGTGTCGAGAACGCAGACGTTTTCTCCCAGATGCAGCTGCAATTAATGCGCTAAGATTATTCGTACACAAATATCAGTCACTGCCTATAGGCAGGTACTCATTCATACAGATGAGTGGACTGGAGCAACGTAGAGTGAAATTACTTGCTGCCAACAGTACGGTGGTTTCGTATTCACCCCGAATAGGCAGTTAAGAGAGTGAGTATTCCAATATTGGTACTGGACACAGAGAATGTGGAGCCAGTTCATATATGCAGAGTAGTCGTGCGTGGAGCGCAGTGGTGTAGTGGCTAGAGCTTCGGACTCTCGACGAGAGAATCCGGGTTCGGATCCTGAGTTGCCGTGTCGAACCTTGTATAAATTCGTTCATTCTACGTTGCTCCAGTTCACTCACCAGTATGAATGAGTACCTGGCTATAGACGGTGGAGGATATTTGTGTACGAATAGACTTCGCGCATTACTTGCGGTGTGGCTAGATGCGTCCCAGAGAAATCAAGATGGTTTTTGACTTTACAGGTCTGCCAGGGAGGAAAATGTAAAACGCTTTGAGCAGTCCCGAGGACTGGATATTGCGCTATATGACATGGTACCTAGACGCCATCTTGTTTTTTAAACGACGTCCATATTATTAAGATATATCAGCTTATACACAACGTGTTCTTGGTGCCTAACCCAACACGTCCAGGGTAAATTAATCCATTTTGATCATATGCAGTGGCACCAATGATGGCCATGAGGCAACTAAAATTTAATGTGAGCCGCTGTAGTAAATGTGAAGAAGAAAACAGGCATACGTTGCTACCAGAAGAGAGCCACACATCTTACTGAACACTTCATACACACACCTTTGAAGTTATCATGTTCATACAAATATAATATTTCAGTTACAAGAATAACTTGCGGTTCTTGTTTTTTTCTAATATACACAGTCCATAGTCTCCTAGACGCTGGGCAGATCCCAGTGGCGAACATAGAGTGCCACTTGCACACGCAGTGTTAAGGGAATATACAGATATGATGCGAATGATATTGTTCTATGGTATCTTCACGGACAGTGTCTTTCGGAAAATTGAAATGGCACAAACTTTATTTTCAGCAGAAGGTGGATATGTTGACATAGTGAACGATTTTATTTTATTTGGTGCTGGTATGTATCGTTGTAAGGGGAACATTACAATTAGCACAGACGCACGACTGTTATACGTGCCCGATACTGTAATAAAATGAACCGATAATGTAATAAGTGCCAGATACTGTAATAAAATCAACCGATAATATAATAAGCGTCCTGCCACATACTGTAATAGTTTTGACTGATAACGTAATAACGTGCTCCTGCCCGATAATGTAATCATTTTGACCAATAATGTAATAACATAGACATTTCATGTGAACTTAGTCGATTTCGTGGATTTCTAGGACCTAGTCCATTTCGTCCATTTCGTTCATTTCGCCAATTTCGTCCATTTCGTCCATTTCGCAATTCGGCAGATGAGGTTTTAATCAAAATATGCGCAGTCGTTTTTCACATTGACGCGTAAATAGTCACAATACCTGAAATAAACAAATTGCAAACTGACTTGTCTAGCAGCTCCACCAACTCTCTGACTCCTTTTACATCTACAATGATAAGCCTATTGTGTTTTAGTAATGATCTTGAGCGTAATTATAACAATGCATTTTATTTCGTAGTATTCTTTCAAGCTTCAACATAAAGTGTAGATAACTATACTACCCCTAGGCAAAGTCGCGGGAACAGGGGGCAGGGTGCAGCTGCCCCTGGAATTTCTTCGGGGGATCTGCCCCCATTAAATGTAAGCGTCAGGGTTTTTTTTTGCGGCGAGCGTCAATCACGGGTGGAAATGTAAATTTTAATACACGATTAATGTGTATTTTGTCGACTGTGAAAGGTGTGTGCAATTGCAGGACTGATATATGGATTTCTGCCCCCCCCCCCCTCCCCCAGCAATAGGCGACGCGGTGGCGAAATTGTTTTCCAAAGAACCCATCCCCCCACCCCCTCCCCCCTCTTCGGATGTCATGAGTTCACAGCCGAGACGGCGGAGAAGCTGAAGTTACAGCGGCGCAGCGGCAAAACAAATTTAACAGCACCCCCTCGAGCCAACCGAGACAGCCACAAGGTGAAGGAAGATGTGAAGATGTCCGGCGGCGCGGCTGCGAAAAAAATTCACTGGCGCTGAAGCTCCGGTAGCCCCCTCCCCCAATATGAATTTCGTTCCCGCGCCACTGCCTCTTGGCATGTTCTGACATCACCAAATTGTAAGCCTAATTGCTAGAATTACGGACATTACAAATGCAGATCACATAATTATACATGTCTGGAAATAAATAACGTCACAAAGTAAGGTAAATAAGGTTCACGATGTCGTTGACGCATGGTTCGACACCTCTTGTCTCGATATCTGGTCAAACTTGTAATATCGCTAAAAGACTTCCATTTCAATTCCTTCTGCCGGGTATTGGGGGATATGAACTGCTCCGAATTGTCCCGCCGAAGCCACCAACTTTTGCCGCCTAGACGACGCGGTAAGGCAGCCGAAGCTTCCTAAGTGCATAAGCGAAAAACGAGTGGTGCAATCTGCAGTCGTATTTCGTTTTCCGTTCTGGTGCAGTGAAAACGAAAAACGGTTTGTTTTATCGTTATTTTGTTTTTTCTAACGTTTTAGAAATACTGCGAATAGTAGATTGTATTCGATTTTCGCTTTAGTACTTCGAATATGAAAACGAACATTGTTTGTTTTTCCTTTTTAGTTCGCAAATTTCAAAACGAAAAAGGAAAATAACAGTGTGTATACGGACCTAGATGTCCGCATTTACACGGCATACTGATGACACGCGACTACACACGTTAGGGCCATGCCCGCACCTAGAAATTTGCCCCGAGCCCGGTGTAGTCAGTTGAAAACACTACCCCTCGAAAACACTACGGTCGTGTTTTGAGCAATCCCTCAAAACAATGGTGTTTTGATCATACCTTTATTTTCAGCAGAAGGTGGATATGATGACATCGTGAACGATTTGATTGGATTTGGTGCTGGTATGTATCGTTGTAACGGGAACATTACAATTTGCACAGACGCACGACTGTTATACGTGCCCGATACTGTAATAAAATGAACCGATAATGTAATAAGTGCCCGATACTGTAATAAAATCAACCGATAATGTAATAAGTGCCCGATACTGTAATAAAATCAACCGATAATATAATAAGCGTCCTGCCACATACTGTAATAGTTTTGAATGATAATGTAATAACGTGCTCCTGCCCGATAATGTAATCATTTTGACCAATAATGTAATAACATAGACATTTCATGTGAACTTAGTCGATTTCGTGGATTTCTAGGACCTAGTCCATTTCGTCCATTTCGTTCATTTCGCCAATTTCGTCCATTTCGTCCATTTCGCAATTCGGCAGATGAGGTTTTAATCAAAATATGCGCAGTCGTTTTTCACATTGACGCGTAAATAGTCACAATACCTGAAATAAACAAATTGCAAACTGACTTGTCTAGCAGCTCCACCAACTCTCTGACTCCTTTTATATCTACAATGATAAGCCTATTGTGTTTTAGTAATGATCTTGAGCGTAATTATAACAATGCATTTTATTTCGTAGTATTCTTTCAAGCTTCAACATAAAGTGTAGATAACTATACTACCCCTAGGCAAAGTCGCGGGAACAGGGGGCAGGGTGCAGCTGCCCCTGGAATTTCTTCGGGGGTTCTGCCCCCATTAAATGTAAGCGTGAGTGTTTATTTTTGCGGCGAGCGTCAATCACGGGTGGAAATGTAAATTTTAATACACGATTAATGTGTATTTTGTCGACTGTGAAAGGTGTGTGCAATTGCAGGACTGATATATGGATTTCTGCCCCCCCCCCCTCCCCCAGCAATAGGCGACGCGGTGGCGAAATTGTTTTCCAAAGAACCCATCCCCCCACCCCCTCCCCCCTCTTCGGATGTCATGAGTTCACAGCCGAGACGGCGGAGAAGCTGAAGTTACAGCGGCGCAGCGGCAAAACAAATTTAACAGCACCCCCTCGAGCCAACCGAGACAGCCACAAGGTGAAGGAAGATGTGAAGATGTCCGGCGGCGCGGCTGCGAAAAAATTTCACTGGCGCTGAAGCTCCGGTAGCCCCCTCCCCCAATATGAATTTCGTTCCCGCGCCACTGCCTCTTGGCATGTTCTGACATCACCAAATTGTAAGCCTAATTGCTAGAATTACGGACATTACAAATGCAGATCACATAATTATACATGTCTGGAAATAAATAACGTCACAAAGTGGCGAGGTTATTACTGCACAAGTCGTGCGTCAAACGAGATATATAAAAAAACGAAAAACGACGTCATCATAATCATAACGCAGCGGATTGCTCATTAGATCATGATCACCACCATCGTCATCTCTGTGGACTGTTTCTTTGCGAGTAATAAAAAAAACTCCGTGACTTGTTCTAGTCCTGTCATCGTCCCCATCATCTAAGTCCGCTAAATCGTCGATCTATGATTTTCGTTAACTGATCTATCTTCAATATGTTCTTTTCCACTGCCTACTAACACCACTCGTCTACCCTCATCATCACTGTCAACTGACCACTCTCCTCTACCCTCGTCATCACTGTCAACTGACCACTCTCCTCTACCCTCGTCATCACTGTCAACTGACCACTCTCCTCTACCCTCGTCATCACTGTCAACTGTCAACTGACCACTCTCCTCTACCCTCGTCATCACTGTCAACTGACCACTCTCCTCTGCCCTCGTCCTCACTGTCAGATAACTCTATTGCATCTTCTTCACGGCCGTCCCCGCTGTCAATCAACGCTCTTCCATTGCCATCACGCTCATTATCTTGTTCATCGTTACGGTCCACACTATGCGCTCTGTGAAATATATAGAGTTGGCTCGCGCCACGCCCTCGTCTGAGCCCTCAACGCTGAGATAATGTTCACCCCTTCCTTCTCCAAGGTGGGCGCGATACAGTGTAGGAATGTGTTCGTCGTATCCGCCACTCTTGGAAATACTAGAAGTAGCAGCAGGTCCCAAAGACGACAAAACTATAAACTGTGCATACAAAATCATAGTGCCTCTCTGAAGGGTAATATGGTCTCCATAAGTACCGTCTTGGGCCATCGTTTGAAGGTATCACGTTATATCTGGATTATCCAAGAAGTTAGTTGGCGATGAACCATCCCTGAGGTGTGGGTACTGCTGAATGTCCCTGATGATCCCTGCACGTAAAATGCGTCTAGATCTCAAAATCCCGACGAGCCTCGAACTGGCAATTTCCATTCGGTTCTGGGTTGTACCGTACACTGAAGTAATGACGATCAAGCCAGACCATTTCGCCCGTCGGACCCATAGGTATGTAAATAAGGTTCACGATGTCGTTGACGCATGGTTCGACACCACTTGTCTCGATATCTGGTCAAACTTGTAATATCGCTAAAAGACTTCCATTTCAATTCCTTCTGCCGGGTAATGGGGGATATGAACTACTCCGAATTGTCCCGCCGAAGCCACCAACTTTTGCCGCCTAGACGACGCGGTAAGGCAGCCGAAACTTCCTAAGTGCATAAGCGAAAAACGAGTGGTGCAACCTGCAGTCGTATTTCGTTTTCCGTTCTGGTGCAGTGAAAACGAAAAACGGTTTGTTTTATCGTTATTTTGTTTTTTCTAACGTTTTAGAAATACTGCGAATAGTAGATTGTATTCGATTTTCGCTTTAGTACTTCGAATATGAAAAAGAACATTGTTTGTTTTTCCTTTTTAGTTCGCAAATTTCAAAACGAAAAAGGAAAATAACAGTGTGTATACGGACCTAGATGTCCGCATTTACACGGCATACTGATGACACGCGACTACACACGTTAGGGCCATGCCCGCACCTAGAAATTTGCCCCGAGCCCGGTGTAGTCAGTTGAAAACACTACCCCTCGAAAACACTACGGTCGTGTTTTGAGCAATCCCTCAAAACAATGGTGTTTTGATCATACCTTTATTTTCAGCAGAAGGTGGATATGATGACATCGTGAACGATTTGATTGGATTTGGTGCTGGTATGTATCGTTGTAACGGGAACATTACAATTTGCACAGACGCACGACTGTTATACGTGCCCGATACTGTAATAAAATGAACCGATAATGTAATAAGTGCCCGATACTGTAATAAAATCAACCGATAATGTAATAAGTGCCCGATACTGTAATAAAATCAACCGATAATATAATAAGCGTCCTGCCACATACTGTAATAGTTTTGAATGATAATGTAATAACGTGCTCCTGCCCGATAATGTAATCATTTTGACCAATAATGTAATAACATAGACATTTCATGTGAACTTAGTCGATTTCGTGGATTTCTAGGACCTAGTCCATTTCGTCCATTTCGTTCATTTCGCCAATTTCGTCCATTTCGTCCATTTCGCAATTCGGCAGATGAGGTTTTAATCAAAATATGCGCAGTCGTTTTTCACATTGACGCGTAAATAGTCACAATACCTGAAATAAACAAATTGCAAACTGACTTGTCTAGCAGCTCCACCAACTCTCAGACTCCTTTTATATCTACAATGATAAGCCTATTGTGTTTTAGTAATGATCTTGAGCGTAATTATAACAATGCATTTTATTTCGTAGTATTCTTTCAAGCTTCAACATAAACTGTAGATAACTATACTACCCCTAGGCAAAGTCGCGGGAACAGGGGGGCAGGGTACAGCTGCCCCTGGATTTTCTTCGGGGGTTCTGCCCCCATTAAATGTAAGCGTGAGTGTTTATTTTTGCGGCGAGCGTCAATCACGGGTGGAAATGTAAATTTTAATACACGATTAATGTGTATTTTTGTCGACTGTGAAAGGTGTGTGCAATTGCAGTACTGATATATGGATGTATGCCCCCCCCCCAGCAATAGGCGACGCGGTGGCGAAATTGTTTTCCAAAGAACCCATCCCCCACCCCCTCCCCCCTCTTCGGATGTCATGAGTTCACAGCCGAGACGGCGGAGAAGCTGAAGTTACAGCGGCGCAGCGACAAAACAAATTTAACAGCACCCCCTCGAGCCAACCGAGACAGCCACAAGGTGAAGGAAGAGGTGAAGATGTGCGGCGGCGCGGCGGCGAAAACATTTCACTGGCGCTGAAGCTCCGGTAGCCCCCTCCCCCAATATGAATTTCGTTCCCGCGCCACTGCCCCTTGGCATGTTCTGACATCACCAAATTGTAAGCCTAATTGCTAGAATTACGGACATTACAAATGCAGATCACATCATTATACATGTCTGGAAATAAATAACGTCACAAAGTGGCGAGGTTATTACTGCACAAGTCGTGCGTCAAACGAGATATATAAAAAAACGAAAAACGACGTCATCATAATCATAACGCAGCGGATTGCTCATTAGATCATGATCACCACCATCGTCATCTCTGTGGACTGTTTCTTTGCGAGTAATTAAAAAAACTCCGTGACTTGTTCTAGTCCTGTCATCGTCCCCATCATCTAAGTCCGCTAAATCGTCGATCTATAATTTTCGTTAACTGATCTATCTTCAATATGTTCTTTTCCACTGCCTACTAACACCACTCGTCTACCTTCATCATCACTGTCAACTGACCACTCTCCTCTACCCTCGTCATCACTGTCAACTGACCACTCTCCTCTACCCTCGTCATCACTGTCAACTGACCACTCTCCTCTACCCTCGTCATCACTGTCAACTGACCACTCTCCTCTACCCTCGTCATCACTGTCAACTGTCAACTGACCACTCTCCTCTACCCTCGTCATCACTGTCAACTGACCACTCTCCTCTGCCCTCGTCCTCACTGTCAGATAACTCTATTGCATCTTCTTCACGGCCGTCCCCGCTGTCAATCAACGCTCTTCCATTGCCATCACGCTCATTATCTTGTTCATCGTTACGGTCCACACTATGCGCTCTGTGAAATATATAGAGTTGGCTCGCGCCACGCCCTCGTCTGAGCCCTCAACGCTGAGATAATGTTCACCCCTTCCTTCTCCAAGGTGGGCGCGATAAAGTGTAGGAATGTGTTCGTCGTATCCGCCACTCTTGGAAATACTAGAAGTAGCAGCAGGTCCCAAAGACGACAAAACTATAAACTGTGCATACAAAATCATAGTGCCTCTCTGAAGGGTAATATGGTCTCCATAAGTACCGTCTTGGGCCATCGTTTGAAGGTATCACGTTATATCTGGATTATCCAAGAAGTTAGTTGGCGATGAACCATCCCTGAGGTGTGGGTACTGCTGAATGTCCCTGATGATCCCTGCACGTAAAATGCGTCTAGATCTCAAAATCCCGACGAGCCTCGAACTGGCAATTTCCATTCGGTTCTGGGTTGTACCGTACACTGAAGTAATGACGATCAAGCCAGACCATTTCGCCCGTCGGACCCATAGGTATGTAAATAAGGTTCACGATGTCGTTGACGCATGGTTCGACACCTCTTGTCTCGATATCTGGTCAAACTTGTAATATCGCTAAAAGACTTCCATTTCAATTCCTTCTGCCGGGTAATGGGGGATATGAACTACTCCGAATTGTCCCGCCGAAGCCACCAACTTTTGCCGCCTAGACGACGCGGTAAGGCAGCCGAAGCTTCCTAAGTGCATAAGCGAAAAACGAGTGGTGCAACCTGCAGTCGTATTTCGTTTTCCGTTCTGGTGCAGTGAAAACGAAAAACGGTTTGTTTTATCGTTATTTTGTTTTTTCTAACGTTTTAGAAATACTGCGAATAGTAGATTGTATTCGATTTTCGCTTTAGTACTTCGAATATGAAAAAGAACATTGTTTGTTTTTCTTTTTTAGTTCGCAAATTTCAAAAGGAAAATAACAGTGTGTATACGGACCTAGATGTCCGCATTTACACGGCATACTGATGACACGCGACTACACACGTTAGGGCCATGCCCGCACCTAGAAATTTGCCCCGAGCCCGGTGTAGTAAGTTGAAAACACTACCCCTCGAAAACACTACGGTCGTGTTTTGAGCAATCCCTCAAAACAATGGTGTTTTGATCATACCTTCAAAACACTACTGTAGTACTGTTAAGTTCAAAACACTACCCCTACATATTTCTCGATTTTTCAATTTCTATGTGTTTGGGCCATTCATAAAGTAAGTCTCTGGTATTTTACATGATGTATTTATTCTCGTAGTCAGATTGATTCCAACAATTACCTTATATATGGTAATGGTCATAAACTTAACGTAATTAGGCCATTTCACACTAACTATTTATACCTATTGTCTGAGTGATTATAACGATTATGCGACATATATATAAACCCACCATAGCTTACTCTATCCATAGCTAATTACAACAATAGTCTTAACACATATGAATAATGATATTTCACTTTATACATTTATTCCCATCATGTGATTGGATCCAACGATTATCCTAATCATAACTGGCTCCAACCAACTAATAATACTAATAACCTTAACCCTAACGAACAATGACATTTCACGTAAAACATTTATTCCCGTCGTCTGATTGGTTCCTACGATCACTCTAACCCCAAACATTGCTAATGATAATAACTTTAATATAATTAATAAGGATATTTCACATTAACTATTTATTCCTATCGTCTGATTGGTTATAATGACTATGCTATATATAATACTAACCCACCACGATTGACACCAACCATAAATAATAATAATCTTAACAATAATGAATAATTTTGTATTCCAGACGTCTGATTATCACACTAACTATTTATTCACGTCGTCTGACTAGTTTCAACGATTAAGCTATAATTAACCTCAACCTCAACAATAACTAACTGAAACCATATCTCATTATAATAATAGCATTAAACATAATTAATATTATGTCATTTACATTAATTATTTATTTCCGTTGTCCAGTTAGCTCAAACGATTACAAACTCGACCCTAGGCTAGTGTATAGGATGATTCTTAAAAAAATGTGTCTCATGTAACATAATCAGTCAAAAACTATTAGAGTAATGGGCAGGAGTTTTATTATGTTATCGGTTGACTTTATTACAGTATTGGGCATTATTGCATTATCGGTTGATTTTATTACAGTATCGAGCACTTATTTACATTATCAGTCGATTGCTATAGTATCGGTTGTAACACACGACCATTAAATGTGGTCGACTTCATCACCACATACGAACAAAGCACACGCAGAAACGGGAATGACAGTAACAGTGGCAGAACATCGGACATCCGACTACGTGAGCCACGGGATGGGCCGTCAGCAACGAATATCTTGGAACAATACCGTGCTCGAACAGCAATCTCCCACCACTCACCAGGTAAATAGCGAAGTCATACAAACCTCACTGTGTAAACGACCGAGAACATGTTGTGTCTGACAGTGATACAGACACAGACACAGCGTAATATTGGCGAAGATCTACTTAGCGTTGAGTGGAACTGTTTATAACAATGCGACAATTATATTAAATGCGAACATCATTACATTTTAATAAACGAATGATGATTAACGCTATTGTGAACTGTGTTTTATCTTAATTTAGTAGCATATGTTGTTTGCCTTTGCTATATCTGAATAATGTACCCACTCGTCCTAACCAGTGCATAACACATAGCACATCTTGACACTGCAGACACCTTCTTGTTCTGATGAACACGCATCCTAGCCGTTAGACGGACCATCATCACAGGTGGAGAAGATAACTGGGAAAGGTGACCACACCACGGAGGATCGGATTAACACGAGCCCTCCTGTTCTGGAAAACCCCGTCTTCCTGTTAGATTGTGCCATAGACGGCAATATGGATGCATGACAAGAGCAGTGATGCCCCCCACCGCTATAATGCTAAAATTATTAGACGTTGTCGTTATTAGTCCAAGTTCAATACACGTACCTTTGATTGATTTATTTTTGAAAATTTACTTCACAGGGCATTATGTCACTGTCTGCGCAATGTAGATCATAATAACGGCAAAAGGTTAAACGACGGTGCAGTTAGAGATCAACAGCAGGTATGACGTTCGACGCGGCGTTTGTACGCGAACATTGAAAATGTACACTGTACAAACGCCGCATTGTTTCGTACGTAAATAGGTATATTAATTGGAAATTAACTCTGCAGTGTAACAGCTCGACCTCTTGGTAACACTCACGTATACCGAAATTTGAGTTTGAAATACCTGCCAGCACATTTGACAAGTTTTTTTAAAGACCTACTAGTCGCTTGTTGACAATTACATTGATACTGTCAGGCGCTGTGCCGCGCCTGTCGCGGTGAAATGAAATGAGTTTATTGAACTCTTTTAGCTTTGTCTTAGGTCTGTGTATTTTCTTTCGAGACATACGTCGGCCCTAGGCACCAGGCAGACACTATCGTAGATCCAGGGGCGGATCTACACAGGGTAGTTTAAGCGTGCTAGAACCTCCAATTACAGGCTTGCCAAAAAACATCCACTGGCGTCGAAACGAAATGGATATTGGATGGGCCGAGTCTGAACTTCAGCACGACTTCTCTGTCGTATCATCATGACATCGGAAGACGGGACGGAGGGGTGCTGATGAAGATTTTTGCCGGAGCTTCAACACCTCTCTCTCTCTCTCTCTCTCTCTCTCTCTCTCTCTCTCTCTCTCTCTCTCTCTCTCTCTCTCTCTCTCTCTCTCTCTCTCTCTCTCTCTCTCTCTCTCTCTCTCTCTCTCTCTCTCTCTCTCTCTCTCTCTCTCTCTCTCTCTCTCTCTCTCTCTTTTCGTTGTAAAATGGTAAATTCAGATTTTAGTGCACCTTTTAACAAGATTTAACAAGATTGCCATCCCGAAAATTACTCTGGATGGCAGTTGGACAAGGAAGTCTTTTGGCTTATCGAGAGTCCAATACTTTTTATCTACATGTATCCCGCCTTTTTAAGGTGTGTGTCGATTTTATTTTTAAACATATTCACGCTACTAGCACCAACACAATCAGGAGATAATCTGTTCCATTCATTTACAGTCCTTTGTGAGAATGAGAACTTTCTTATATATAATCTACACTGCTCCTTTACTAATGTAGCTTCATGTCCTCTGGTCCTTCTATCTTTCTTAACTGAGAAAAAAAAATTTCTATCAATATTTTCATAACCATTCAATATTTTAAACACTTCTCCTCTCAATCTCCTGGTCTCTGGTGTTGTTAAACCACATTCTTTTAGGCGTATTTCGTAACTAAGATCCCTCAGATTTGGTATCATTTTAGTCGCTCTCCTCTGTACTCTTTCTAGCATATCTATGTCCTTCTTGCGATATGGCCTCCATGCTTGTATACAATATTCTAAATGAGGCCTCACTATTGTTTTGTACAGCGGTACTATTAATTCTGTTTTCTTATACGCTATATTTCGCCTAATTAATCCAAGGATTTGATTTCCCTTTGACGCTGCAATTCCGCACTGCTCTGAAACCTTCATATCAGCACTAATGGTTAACCCTAAGTCCTTTTCTTTTACAGTAGTACTTAGAACATTACCCCCCATTTTATATTTTACCTCTTCATTCCCATGACCTGTGTGGAGGCATTTACATTTCCCAAAATTGAACAGCATTTGCCACTTTTCAGACCATTTGATCAACCTATCAAGATCATCTTGTAAATGCTGTCTGTCTCCATCACTTTTAATCCTTGTAAACACTTTTGTATCATCCGCAAATTTTAACACCTTGCTTGTTATATCATCGTCCAAATCGTTGATATATATTAAGAATAATATAGGTCCTAGTACTGATCCCTGTGGTACCCCACTCAATACCGATTTCCAGTTTGAAGCCACCCCATCAACTACTACACGTTGTCTTCTGTCATTCAGCCATTTTTCTATCCAGTTTATTATACCATTTCCTATGCCATGGGCCTTTAGCTTAAGGAGTAATTTTTGATGTGGTACTTTGTCGAAAGCTTTTTGAAAATCTAAATAGATGATATCTACTGGTGATCCCTCATCTACCCACTTAGTGATGTCTTCCAAAAAACATAACATATTTGTTAAGCATGACCTCGCTTTTAAAAACCCATGTTGTGATGGGTTTATCAAGTTATGTTTAACAAGAAAACCCACCATGTGATCTTTAATTAGTCTTTCTAATAATTTGCAAATCACTGATGTTAAATTCACTGGTCTATAGTTCTCTGACTTGTTTCTCGAACCTTTTTTTAAATAACGGTATAATGTTTGCCTCTTTCCATTCTAAAGGAACCACTCCCTCTTCTAATGACAAATTGAAAACTGTTGCAAGCGGTGCGCTAATTTGTTCTACAATTTCCAATAGTAGTTTGGGCGGAATCCCGTCCACTCCAGGTGATTTATTATCCTTCATAGCCCTTATTTTCTTAGCTACCATTTCCGAGGTTACAACTAACTGTCCTAAATAGTCTGAATCTGCCCCCTTGAACTTAGCCTCTGGTACTGGCAGTGAACTAATATCTTCCCTGGTAAACACTGAACTAAAATACTCATTCAGGTCTTCTGCCATTAAGAATCCCTCTGATATTGTATTTCCAGCACTATCTTCTAGAGGACCGACCTTATCCTGAACTTTCTGTTTGCTTCGAATATACGCATAAAAACTCTTACTGTCATGTTTTATATTACTAGCAAATTTTTTTTCATAGCTTCTCTTTGAATTTCTAATTTCAGCTGTAGCTTGATTAAGTGCTTCTTTATAAATGTTGTAGTCTTCATCATTTCCAGTACATCTATATGACTTCCACATCATTTGTTTATACTTAATTTTTCTAATGGCTTCTTTCGATAAGTGTTTCTTTTTAGACCGTTTCCCTTGTTTTTTGAAAGGTACAAATTTATCGACTATGCACTTAATTTCACTATTTAAGATATTCCAGCATTCGGTTGCTGTCTTATTCTTCAGTGTGTTATTCCAGTCTATCTTTGCTAAATATTTCCTCATGTCCTTATACATTCCTTTGTGGAAATTTCTCCTATACTGCTTTTTACTATTCCTTTCTGATTTTACTTTGATGGTAAAATGTATCTGGTTGTGATCACTACTCCCCAGTGGCTCACATATCTTGACATTGTCAACTAATTCTTTCTGTGAGGACAAAACTAAGTCTAACACATTCTCTCCCCTGGTTGGTTCTAGCACATGTTGAGAAAGGAAACTATCTTGTACTAAAACTAAAAACTTGTGGTCCTCACTCCCCATACTCTGTAGAGATTTCCATTGTATATGCCCATGGTTAAAGTCCCCCATAATAATACAGTTCCGTTTGCTTACTTCCCTTATAGCGTTTTGTATTTTTTCATTCTCTTCTATGCTTATGTTTGGACTTCGATAAACTAACCCAACTATTAACGTTGAGTTTCCTGTAACTATCTTACACCAAACAGCTTCTTCGCAATCTGCTTCTCTTTCTAATTTTATTTCATAAGCCTGGATAGATTCTTTAATATATAAAATAACTCCACCTCCCTTTCTTCCTATTCTATCTTTCCTAAACATTACATATCCTGTTAGTCCCAATTCGGCATCTGATATATCAGTGGTGGCCCACGATTCGGTTATACCTATTATGTGAGGGTCAATATCTTCTACCATAATGTTTAGTTCACTTCTTTTGTTTACTATGCTCCTTGCATTTAAACAAATGCATTTATATCCTGATTCAGAACAGTTTTCCAGGCTATTCTTTGCCGATTTATTTCTGCTGTCTTTATCTATGCCTCCATTTTCAGGCTTCTCTGTGAATCCCCCCTGCGAATCTAGTTTAAATAGATGCAGCCTGTCCCACTGTCAACAGATTGCAGCAAGTTCTCTGAGAAAACTGCTGCCCCCTTTCCACTTAGATGTAGGCCATCTCTTATGTACATATCTTCCCTCCCAACAAAGTATCCCCATAACTCTACGAATCCCACCCCCTCTTTTTTACACATCTGCTCAACTAGTGCGTTGATCGCCATCCTCTTGCAGTTTCTATATGTCGGCCCCCTTCCTCCCATTACTGGCAAAATTCCTGAGAGGATAATCTGTTCTACTCTTGTCTTCTTTAACTTCTTCACTAACTGTCTGTACTTCTGAACTATCCCAGTTGTTCCCTCCCTCTCTGCGTTATTTGTCCCTACATGTACTAGTATAGACCCTCCCTTGCCATGCCCCAGTACCTTCTCTACCCTTTCAGTTACATGTTCTATCCTAGCCCCCGGTAGACAAACAACGACGTCCTCCCCCTCGCTTAGAGTCTTATCTGTCTTTCTCATAATCGAATCGCCCATAAACACCCTCTCTTTCCTCATTGCCCCCTCAATCACTGCCTCAATGTAGCTCTTTCTACGGTTTGCATCTGTCTGGTTGTAATCTTGTTCCCCAGTCTTCTGCTCTCCCGTCACAATCTCGTCCGTTCCATTCTTTCCTGACGCTGTTTCTCTTGTCACCTTTCTTCCTGTCATCGTCCCTCCCGACTTCTCTTCTGTCACATGTACTCTCACTTCCTTTCTTCCCGTCATCTTTCCTCCCATTGCATTTCCTTCTCTCCTCTCCCGTCTCTTTTTCCCTCCTACCTCTTTCTCTACGTTTGTAAGCTGGTTCATGTTCCAGTATTCGGGACAAGTTGGGCTTTCTCTAGAATTACTTATATCCAAAGGCGTAAACGCAATTTTATACTAGACATGTGTTCGGCTTTCTTTCCCAACTAGCAAATATGCCATATTAACCTTTTCAAAAGAAGGTAATAGCGTATCAAATCACCATTTAATCTTAACTATTCCAGGCAAGGCATCCGGTATATACCTTCCATCGATAAAAGAAGGCAACGTGTCGCCAGGGTATATTTTATATCAGGACTGTGTTCTTTCATTGGGTTGTATTACTGTCGCCTTACAGCTTGCATATATGGCTCATGAAAGACCGCTGGTCATGCCTCACTGGTTGCGCCGGTCATGCCCCAAAGACTTTGACTGTCGGGACTCATTGATTCTGACACACATACCAGTCTATGAACTGTGGCCTTTGTTACTGGCGTTGCTGAGTGCATTCAATGGATGACTAAACAACGGTGTATATATTTTAAATTATAGTTAACTCCTGCCGTGACTCCGACTCATACTAAGTAATTTAGTCTTGTGCTAAATTGTATGTTACACGATCATACAACGTGTGTGCGCGTGCGCCTGCGCGTGCGCGTACGCGTACGTGCGTGTGTGTGAGAGAGTGAATGTTGAAAAGTGGGTAGCTCTGTGTGCATTCACGTGTGTCCGCTTTACTGAGAGGGTCGACTGTTTCATCTGGTACGACCTGTGAGTAATCCATTCCAGAAACACAAAGCTAACACATGTTAACGTTACAAATCACTGTGTTAATGTTGTAGTTTTCTACCAATATGCCTAATATGTCTAAAATGTCGCTGCCAATATACGTCGGTGTGACTGGACTTACCGGTTACGATGCGCGGCACTAGGACCGGACATTGAGGTCACTGTGCACTGAACGACGACAGGTTTTACTACAAAATCTATTTAAACTACAGGCTTGTCTTGTAAGTTTCGCTCACAAAACACATTCAAACGATGTTAGGTTCTTACAGTTTTTATATAAACCTGTATTTTGAATTCCGTAACGCAGATGTTTAAAAATAATACGTGCAGATTTATATAGCATTCGGCTTGCTATACACTATGTACTACAGCCCAACTCGAAGTTTATTTTGTCTAAACCGGTTAAACGACATTCCAGTGCAGGCGACGTCAGAGGGCCGCTACCTGTGAGCGCGCTGTCAACTGGGCGTGTACTCTCGCTCGGGTGTGCTGGTGCTGATATCCTGTTTTGAGCATCGCGTGTAAGGTAAGTAGTTAATCATGGATTATGTTAATATGTGTCACGTTGTATAGTTGCAACCTGGATATAACATAGAGTGTTGTATATATGTTGTAACAATATATTTGCAATTGATATGTGTGGCCGAATACACATGTTTTGATAAGTGGCTATGAACGTTAGCAACTACACTGACAGTTTTCGCGCTAAACGAAAGTTATGTCAACATCAACACAATCACTGCGAATTTCGTGTAATAATACAGACGTGTATTTTTATTCCAAAAGGTCATATATTAATATCTGAAAGTTTGGCGTTTGTGGCAGCCTTCTGGGAGGAAACATCAACATATCACTCACTTTTATACATACACGCTAGCTCGTGTATAGTTACGTATCAATAATTTTGTATAATCTATGCTATGTTCTGAACAAATGAATATAATCTTTGTACAAACATAATTATGAGTTTATGTGTCAAGCCATGTTTGTTACACATTGTATACGTTTGTTTATTATACTACTTTATTTAAATCAAATGATGAGATATGCATTAAATCAAGAGGTAATAATAATGTAATTGAACGACTTATGTGAAACAAATATCTCACTTTAACGATATGGGTTTAGGTTTATTGAATTAAGGAATATATCATGTGCAGAACAACTGTATCGTTGTACGTATCAGGAAGCTTAGCAAGACAACTTGTTATTGTTTTATTGTCTTTCTTAACTGTTCTTTCCATCTTATTTCAGCCACGGTCAATGACTAACACCACCGGCATCTCTGTGAAGAACAAGGAATTACCTCGTTCACAGACGTGATCAATTCAGCGCCACTGACGATTCAGTCATGGAAACGGAATTACTCGTTTGATATTAGCCACAAACAAAAATGTTCTGCCCCTTCAGTCGTGGACTTGAAATTGTCTCTTTGAATGACGTCAGCAACACACAGGTTCAGGCATACTGAGAGCAAGTTACTGCTTCAGGTACAGTGAAATATAATTATTATAGTTGTTGAAAGGTTTTATTAATATTCGTATATATCGACATAATAATGAAAACTGTATTCACAGTAATAGTATCGATTGAATAAACACAGCTACGAGAAATGAATTGTTGCACTTAGTTTGTGATAAAGTTGAAGTTATATGTAAACGATAGATTTGTGTGTATTTAATTGCTCAATAAATATCTGCATAAATTGTTGGAAATTTGTTAGTTAGTATTCACCTCTAATCAGAGTTAAATATGTTGTATGGTTGCAGTACTAATAACACAACGATAACGGAGAAATGGAACAGTAAAGTCGGACTAATATAAATCTCACAACACTGGCGGAATACAGTAACAAAAGTGCCTGACTAACACAAAGCAACAGAAGGTGCAAGGATACAGTCGTGACTAAGTAACTTAACTATGATTACTACAAGAAGTTATGCAACAACAATTGCTAATGAAAGAACAATGCTTAAAGAGTGTAACAACAATGGAGAAACCAATGTAACGACAACAACACAATAACGTGACATCAATGAAGGACTAGTGTAAACCCAAACACGTTTAAATGTAAAATTACTGAATAGTATTCAATGGTAGTGTAATGTAAAACAATTCAATACTAATACAATAACAGCACTGATGTACCAATACAACACAGCTGACGGGTAACTGATCAATAACGACATCATGGTTTAAGAGCAGCGACTGAAGAACTAAACAACAATGACGTCACAGTGTTACAGCAATGACGACATTTATTTTTACAGTAATGATGTAACAGCATGACACAATTGAGTAAGCGATGCAAAAGCAATGTCTAACTAACGTAATATATATGACGAGTTATACCTGTATGCGACAGCAGTCATAATAGTAGCAGCATAGAAGATATCATGTATGAGCAATGGCGGAGTAATACAATTTAAGTAACAATGTTTTTTAACATAGATGTTTAATTAAAGTAACAACATTGGGGGGCTACACTACCAACAACGAAAACACTAACGGAACAACAGAAACGGATGGAATAAACAACATAGTCAATAAAAGACGGATAATTAAACAATCATCGCCGGACCAGTGTAAAAACTATGATATAATATCAATTATGGAATAATGTAATAATAATGACAGTCTAGTATATCAAATAAGACGGATTAAATGTGACAACTAAGACGGAACAAAGCAGTTTGACATATGGCCTAATGCGAATCGTCAGTGGTGACATCTTAATAAAACAATGGCTGAACGAGAGTGATATATGTTCAGTAATTTATGAATACACATCGAATACGATACATCAGTTATTCATAGCGGCATTAACCTAACCCTAATATGTGCAGAGAATATTGTTTGGAGAAACATACTTTCATTCTGTCGACCGGACTTGTTTGCACTATTCATCGTGAGCAAGAATGTTACCAGCGGGGCTGAATGTGGTAAATATGACATTGATAACCTGCACTGGATGTGATCAAAGGGTGTCTACAGGCGACTGTTGTTGTATATCAATATATCTGAGTCTGTCAACAGAGTCAATCAAGTGTGACAAAGAGCTGTAGCAAAGGCTTCGGAAGATAAAATCATACATACCATAGGTATATATAATATTGCCCTTGATACACCGCTGAATGCCTCTGGCAAGTAACCACCTGGGCTATTTAAGAGATAACCGCCATTATGGCATGCACTTCTTGACATAACACTACCACCTGCGGATGTCTGACTGCAAATAAACAATTATATTCTCTCTTCTTGGTCCCTGTTGTAGGATAAATGCAAAAATTACTGAATAAGGCAATATAAACAAATGTCCCCAATGATAAGGTATTGTAAAATAATTGCATATATTTATGAATAATATAACAACGCTGATGTACCAATACAACACCATTGACGGACAACTGTAACAGTGATGACATATTGGTC
The DNA here is from genome assembly GCA_963995525.1 of Escarpia spicata. Classification (NCBI taxonomy): domain Eukaryota; kingdom Metazoa; phylum Annelida; class Polychaeta; order Sabellida; family Siboglinidae; genus Escarpia; species Escarpia spicata. Next base: position 69,775,474 of record OZ023207.1, read on the forward strand.
TACGAGCAGCGACGATACACAAACAACAATGGCGGCACAGTTAGAGCAACGAGGACATTCAATTTTACAGCAATGACGTAGCACAGCTGACTAATAAAGCAACAGCAATGGCTGATTAACGTAACATATATGACGGGTTATATGTGAGAGCAATGAGTGCATATCATAGCAGCAAAGTAGGTCTTATGTGAGAGCAACGGCGGACTGACACAACATCAGTGACGGTGTTTCGTAACAACTATGTTTAATTAAAGTAACAGCAGTGAAGTGCTACACTAGCAACAATTACAAAACTAACGGAACAACATAAACGGAAGAAATAAACAACATTGTTAATAACAGACAGACAATTAGTCTATTATCGACAGACCAGTGTAACAACACTGATGTAATGTCAGTGACGGAATAAAGTAATAGTAATAACAGACTAATAAATCAGCTACGATGGATTAAATGTGACAAATAAGACGGGACAAAGCAGTTTGACATATCGCCTGAAGCACTGTAAGTGGTGGCGTGTAGTCACAAAACAATGGGTGAACGAGAATGATGTATGTTCAGTAATATATTAAGACAAATCGAAGACGATGCATCAGTTAAATAAAGCGGCAATAACCTTAACCTAATATGTGCAGATAATGTTGTATGGAGAAACATATACATACTCCAGGAAGGGCTGTTACCAGCAAGGCTGTGTGTGTTTCAGATGACATTGATAACCTGCACTGGGTCTGGCGAAAGGGTCTTTACAGGCGACTTTAGCTATTTATCAATATACATGAGTCTTTCATCAAAATTATTCAAGGGTGACAAAGAGCTATTGCAAAGGGTTCGAAAGATAAAATCATATTTCTGTAGAATGTAATGCTGCGTCAAACATTTGCGGTGCAATCAGAGGTCAACTACAGGTCTGCCGTTTGATGCGGCGTTCGTATGCGAAAATTGGAAATTCGGCGTATACTACTCGAATGTCGCATTGTTTCGCACGTAATTAGTTATACGAAGTGAAAATTAACTATCCAGTGCAACAGGTCGACCTCATAGAAACACTCACGTATACAGAAAGTTGAGTTTGAAATACCAATCATCCCATTTGACGAGTTTTTTAAAGACATACTTGTCGCTTGTTACAGTAACGGCGCTTAATTGCGTTAGCTAAAGGTCTCTACTCTCAGTGGGCGTGGCCAGTTCGGTCGTTTCCAGTGCACAGCGGTGTCGCTAGACGCATAGTGGTGTTAACATATATTTCTGTATGTTAGACTCTTGCTCTACAGCTAGGGTGCATTGCTTGACATTGCGATGTGACATATGCCGTGGCCAAACCAGGACAGTCATTATCTATCAGTGGCATGATTGTGGGCTCAAGTGAAAATGCACTGCACTATGTGGCTGGATCTGGGGTGTCGGAAGAGTTTCCAGTTAACACCAGTTTGAGGAAGTGCTCTAAGTCCATTACTATTCATCATGGTGTTGGAACTAATCAGCAGGAAGATCAGCACGAAGAATTGTGTCAGAAAGATTATGTATGCAGACGCGCTGGCCATAGTAGCAGAAAGTCAACAAGAGCTACAAGACATGTTGGAGGAATGGAACAGGGTGTTCAAGAAACACGGACTGAGAATGAGCCTGGAGAAGACAGAAGTGATGTGGGTTGACCAACAGAGAGAGGAAATGGACAGCATGTCAGATAGAAAGGAAATTAAGCAAGTGGACGGTTTTGTGTACCATGAAGGAATGGTTAAGGGGTATGGGCTTTCAGATCTGGAGGTGCGACGCCGAATACAAGCAGGAGCGAATACTTGGAGAACGGTAGAGGGAGTCATGATGGACAGAAAAATCTCGAAAAAGCTTAAAGGGAAAGTCCTGAGATTTTCTGGTACACCGGCATGTTTATGTGGTGTCGAGACAGTTGCGCTGCCAGAACCACAACAACAGAAGCTGCAAGTTTGTGAGAACAACTGGGTTAGAAGAATAACAAGAACAAAGAGCATAGACGCGAGAAGGACGAATGACCTGAGAAAAGAGGTTGGAATACAATGCAGTGTAACAGGAGGATTGTTGAGAAGCCGGATGAGATGAACAGACAAAAGTGTGGATGCCGGGAAAATAGCTAAGAAAGCTGAGGCGGAACAACAAAAGGAATACAGGAAAAGGGGAATGACACAGCTGAGATGGGAGGTTTGCGTAAGGAGGGACTTGAGAAGATCAAGGAAGGATGACAGATGGAGAGAGTGAGTGATGGACAGAAAACTATGGAAGGAAAATACATAGCTTTACTGTACCTTACCCTCACCCCTGTACACCAGGGAAGAAGGAGGAGGGCAACAACATAACTTAGGGTGCTTCTTATTGCGTACGTAGTTTGCTTGTGTTAGCTTTTCCGAATTACGCCTACAATTTTATTTGTAAAATAATATGGTTAAAGTTCAGTGCACATGTTTGCAAGCTGGTTCATGTTCCAGTACTCGGGATATGTTGGGCATTTTCTAGAATTACTTACATTCAAAGGCATAAGAGTAATGTTATACTGGTCGTGTGTTCGGCATTCTTTCCCCACATGCAAATACGCCATATTGACGTTTTCCATAATCAGGCAAGGCATCCGGTATATACCTTCCTTTGATTTTAGGACGCAACGTGTTGCTAGGGTATGTTACTAGATGGAAAATCTAGGTTCTCTTGTTGAGGTGTATTTCTGTCGCATTGCAGCCTGCATATATGGCCCTTGAAAGACCGCTGGTCATGCCTCACTGGTTGCGCCGGTCATGCCTCAATGGTGCCGACTGCCGTCAATCATTGATTATGACGCATACCAGTCTATAAATTGTGGTCTGTTTCTGGCCTTGCTCAGTGCATCCAATGGACATTTAAACAAGGGTGTATATATTTGAAATGATTGCTAATCTCCTGGCACGACTCCGGCTCAGAACAAGCAGTTTAGCGTTGTAGTAAATTGTATGTTGAACGATCGTACAATTTCATCAAAGATGTACACGCTGTCTGGCCTTTCCTGTTACAGCTGTCACGGGCAAAAAAGCGTCTATTGTATTGACTGATCATCACAATGTGACGCGCACTATAAATAGCTATACCATAATAGTTTAATATATGCATAACAATTTTATATATGACTATCGTGTTTACGCGAGTGCGGGTGTGCCTGTGTGTTTATGACCGCGCGCTCGCTTGTGTGTTTGCGTGCGTGCATGCATGTGTGTGTGTGTGTGTGTGTGTGTGTGTGTGTGTGTGTGTGTGTGTGTGTGTGTGTGTGTGTGTGTGTGTGTGTGTGTGTGTGTGTGTGTGTCTGCGTGCATGCAGGCGTGTGTGTGGGCGTGCGTGTGCACGTGGGATTGCATGTTGAAAGGAGGCAGCTCTGTGTGCGTTCACGTGTGCCCGTTGTACTGAGAGGGTCGACTGTTTCATATGGTGCGACCTGTGACTGATCCATTCTAGAAACACAACACATACATGTTAACATTACAAATCACTATGTTAGAGTTATAGTATTCTACTAATATGCCTAATATGTTTATCGCTGCCAATGTACGTGGGCATGTCTCAACTGAGCGGTCACGGTGTGCGGCACTAGGACCGGACATTAAGGTCACAGTGCAGTGAACCACGACAGGTCTTACTACAAAACCTATGTCTTATAATATAACTCATCAAACACTTACATACGATGTTAGATTCTTACATTTTTGTATAAACCTGCACGTTGAATTCCGTGAAGTATACGTACATATTTATATAGCATTCGGCTTGCTGTTCACTGTGTATTACAGTCCGACTCCGAGTTTATTTTTGTCTTAACCGATTAAACGACATTCCATTGTAGGCGACGTCAGAGGGCCGCTACATGTGAGCGCGCTGTCGACTGGGCGTGTACTCTCGCTTAGGTGTGCTGGTGTTGATATCCTGTTTTGAGCATCGCGTGTAAGGTAAGTAGTTAATCACGGATTGTGTTACTAGGTGTCACATATTTGTGCAGTTGCAACCTGGATTTAATATATAATGTTGCATATATGTTTTAACAATATGTTTGTAATTAACATGTGTGGCCGAAGTTTTGACAAGTGCTAACGAACGTTAGCAAAAACACTGACAGTTTTCGCGCTAAACAGTCAACATCACCATAATCACTGGCGATTTTCGTATAACAATAGAGATGTCACTATGCGTATCCGGAGGCTTAGAAAGCCATTTGTAATTATTAAATGAAGTCTCTTTTAACTGTTCTTTCCATCTTATTTCAGCCATGGTCAATGACTAATAACACCGGCGCAGGAGTTGTAACATCTGAGTGAAGAACAAAGAATTATCTCGTTCACTGACGTCATCAGTACTGCGATACTGACGCATCAGTTATGGAAAGGGAACTATTCGTTTGACTCACCCACAAACACAAAGGTTCTGCCTCTTCATTCGTGGACATCTTTGAATTACGTCAGCAACACACAAGTTCAGATATAGAGAGAGCAAGTTACTACTTCAGGTACAGTGAACTATATTTATTATTCTTGTTGAAGGGTTTTATTAATATACCTATATCTCGACACAATAGTGACATTTTTGTACAGTAATTGTATCGTTTGAATAAACACAGCTACGAGAATGCATTGTTGCACTTAGTTTGTGAAGAAATTGATGGTATATGTGAACGGTAGATGTTCGGTGTTTAATTGCTCAATAAATGTCTACACGAATTGTTGGAAAGTTGTCAGTTAGCATTCACCTGTAATCAAAGTTAAAAATGCTGTATGGTTGCAGTACTAATATAACAGCGATGACGGAAAAAATGCAACAGTAAAGACGGAATAATATAAATATCACAATACTGACGGAATACGGTAACAAAAGTGCCTGACTAACACAATACAACAGAAGGAGCAATGTAACAGTTGTGACTTTATAACTTAACCATAGTTGATACAATGAGTTATGCAACAACAATTGTGAATGAAAGAACAATTATTAAAGAGTGTAACAAC